>JAVJAQ010005916.1:18455-82574 GCA_032362365.1 Zygogramma bicolorata
GAAAAACTCAATGGGTTGTCCAGGGCACAGTGAGTGAGCGTATGATATAACTGTTTTTTGTTGCGAGTAGTAGTGGCTAGTAGCACCAAAAAAGCGTGACAACTAATTTGATCCAATCGAACACGGCTTCTTGTATAATGAAGATTGCATTTGTTTAGAGGAGAGTCATTCAATCTCTATTTGTAAATACATTGTTATTCGAATCCATAGAGTTCACCGATGAGGCTGTCGTTCCGTCGTTCTCCCTAAACATCTAATAACAAAAACAAGACGATAACATATTTTTTTGAAAGGAATTTGGAATTTTTCATGAACGTAAAATAATGAACTCGTTCAGGGCATATTTTGTACACTTGGTGAGTAAATAAAATTTTAAACAACGTACAATCTGAGAACTAAGACTTTTTCTATAAAGATCAATGACCCTAACTCCAAATTGATATCACTTGTACTCGACGTGAGTTTCGCTTACAGTGAAAGCATCTTCAAGAAAAGAAATTGATACCAATATTGATTCCTTGTTACCAAAACGCGCGTCGAGAGCGAATAATATCAATTTGGTGTTGGAGCCATTGCTCCTTAGATGAAGTCTCAACGTTCACATCGAAGGTTACAATCTTCTATTGATTTAGAAATTTGAATTGGAACGTTTATATTGAATGTTCCATTTCGCGCCTCAAATTTTCTTGCATACTGTTGGCAATGAATTGAATGTATCCTTTGAAATTAGAAAATTATCAATTGGAATTGTTTAAGATTGACATATTTGTGTTTTGGTGGATTCTTCAAAAATAATCTCGCAAACTAAATTGTGTTTTTTGAACCAAATTTAGTAACTATTGTCATAAACAGTCTTCTCTGAAGAATATCAAAAATAAAGTTATTCCTCAATGATACAGTGATTGTTATTTTCGAATATCTGATAGTTTATAAGCGATTTGGCTACGGTACACATCCAAATTTAGCCACACCTTTTATGACGAGCAACAATTTTTACATTTTGTGAGCCTTATTATTTCATTTCGCAGTTAATTTTGAATATGAACAACGAGTAACTATTGATTTACTTACGGAAAAAACTCAGATATTGGAGCAATTTATCACTTAGCTTAAGCTTTTTACCTCAGTTTACCTCAAATCAAACGGACATTTATTCAATTATTACGAAAGAAATAGGTGTAGTGCAACAATTGAGCTGCTAAAGAAGCACATAATCAGAAAATTAGTACAAAACTTGTTGAATGTCCAAACGGTTCTCGTTCGTTTTGGTCATTTGCTAGAGCTATTGCCAAATATTTCACTTCTTCTTCATTTCCCCCTTTAACCAAAGAAGATAGATGGATCAACTGCCCAACAAAAAGCCAATTTATTTGCGAATATGTTTGCTGAAAATTCTACTCTGGACTCATCGGGAAAAGATCCCCCGAATATCACGCCTGTCGACAGTCATATGCCTGAGATAATTTTTATCAACAAACTATAAGAAATATTTTAATCGAGCTGAAAATGAATAAGGCTTGCGGATCTGATGGAATCCCAGCAATTGTTCTGAGAGTATGTGCCCCCGAATTGACACCAGAACTTTGCGAATTATTCAACCTTTCATATAACCTGGGGATTTTTCCTGAGACCTAGAGGACAGCCAGTTCCTAAAAAAGGGAAGAAAACTTTACCTTGTAACTATAGACCAACTGCATTGCTTTCTATCATTTCCAAAGTCATGGAAAATGCAATCAATATGAAGCTCATCAAATATCTAGAGAAATCAGGAATAATCAATGATCGACAATACGGATTTCGCCATCAACGATCAACCAGCGGCTTATGTTTCTCATATTTGGCAGCATTCACTCGAGAAATGCAAAGAAACGAGAAATTCAAAGAAACGAAGCTGTTGCACTCGATATTTCGAAAGCGTTTGATCGAGTTTGGCATCGGGGTCTCATTTCTGAGCTGCCGTCTTATGGTTTGCCTCCTAAGTTGTGTGCTTTGTTGAAGAGTTTCTTGTTTGATAGGTCTCTATATGTGGTTGTTGATTGAGTATCATCTGATATTCTATCAAAAAATGCAGGTGTTCCACAGGTATCAGTTCTGACGCCCACTTTGTTTCTGCTTCATATCAATGATTTGCCCGAGAAAACATCTTGTTCTATACATAGTTTTGCGGACGACAGTACTCTTCATTGAGGCTTCTCGATTCTATTCAGAGAAAGGCATTCGTCTTGTTGGTGATTCTTCGCTCACAGACTCGCTCACTTCAATGGAACATCGTAGAAGGGTCGGAGATTTGTCTCTCTTCTACAGATACTTTCTCGGTCGATGCTTTTCCGAATTGTTATCAATTGTTCCCCCTTGGCAATATCTACACGGATGACTCGAAGAGTACAGAATTCCCACCCCTTTGTTGTGAATTTGGAAACCTGTCGAACCTCTCTTGCTCAGATATCTTTTTTCAATAGAACAGCTGAGCTTTGAAACTCCTTGCCAAAAGAGGTTTTTCTTGAGGCTTACAAACTTCAGAAATTCAAAGTAAATGTTAATTCGTATTTCCTGTCCCTTGAATCACGCGGTGTTCTTTGAACATTACAGGGCTTCCCTTTCGTGTGAATCTGCATATAAAAAAAATTAATAATAATAACTTGTATTTGATGAAAAGGCTATTCACAGAATTTTATCATTTCGTCAGAGGTATTATATATGAATCAATGTCAGGAACTTTCAACACAATTTTGTGTTTATGATTGAGATGACTTCTAAGGTCAGGTTTGGTGTTACTCCTACGACCGCACAACCTACAACCGAATTTTCTACCATTCGAACATCTGAACTGTAGGTGCTCCGTAAGATATTTCTTCTTTTTATAGCTTCGTTGACACGTATGACAAGAGAACCCTAAAAAATATTCAAACTGAACATCCGAAGTCATGAAAATCTGGAGCAGGTAATGAAAGTTCACCCGACTATATTTCTATTGTGGCAATCCATGAGCCCATCCGACATTCATTTTTGAGGTGGTCTAATGAGAGGGGAAGCAGCTGAAATTATTTTTGAGTTTTCAAGCAATATTCAAAATCTGAAGGATTTCAAGCTGTACGATGAGCTCTCTCTCTCTCTCGTGAATAAGATCGCAAGTTTTTTATTTTGTAACGAAGGTGTTTTCCATATTAGCTTGTTTTTTGTTTGTTTGTATCGGTAGATATTTTTTTCATTGAAAATTGAAAGTGTGAACGAATATCATAAACGTGTGACTAGAATAAAAGTATTAGAGCTGCATGAATACTATCCCAGAGTTTCTAGAGTATGATTTTGCAATTTTAATATACCTAAAGTGACAGTTTCAAAATACACAATGTTGTATAAATGTTTCACGTTTTTCGTATGATTTGGAGAATCAATTCAATGTCCACTTTCAAATGAAATATTTTTTTTGAAATCAGAAGAGATATCAAGACTTCGTCTAGAGATCAATTACCTGTTATTTCTCATACGACCTAATAATTGATTCAGAAGAATATGGATGATAATATCAATTTATAGTATCAACTCTCTTCTCCTGGATATGCTAACCTTCTTAGCGAAACGCCGTCGGGAGCGAATAATATCAGTTTTGTGTTAGGGTAATCGATCAATAGAAAATTCTTAAGTTTCACACCAAGGGTTTCAGTCCCATCGTCTGAAATGAATATTACATGAAACATGAAAGGAAATTCTTTCATCCCGCAGAAATAGCAATTGTATAAAACGAAATAGAAAAATATTCCAACTGGTAATATATATTGCATTATTGAACGATAAATATATATATCTCCGATATAATACATTTCACTCGATGGATATTCAAACAACTCGAAGTGCCATACAAATAATTCAATTTAATGAATGTTCTTTTTGCATTACAATATTGAAATGTCTTTTGGAATTCAAATGGAAACGGAAGTAGTCCCTTCTTTTACATTTGAAATTGCACAAATCACAGAAAAATGTTGCTTCTTTTCCGCATTCATATTTGAGGTGTCTGCTTATGTTACCTTTGGATCTGTACGTTTTGTAACATGTTACACAACTGAAAATTCCGTTATGTTCAACGTATTCAGGACCTGGAAATGATTGAGCCATTATACAATAATACCACTATATCACCCCAGAAAATTTTGCAATGATAACAGCAATGGTTGAAAAGGAAACCAACACCATTCAAAAATAATTATATTTTCCGCTTTATGGTTTTTACGATAATCACTGAACATTATACAAGTTTTCTCTCTCTCTGATCCGTAAAAGATTAGTTTATGAAAAATGCATAGGGGGAGTTTTTGAGTTCATCACCCAGGAAATTAAAAATTTTCTTATTTAATCAAATATCTTGATAGAATGCAGTATTGGTGAATAATTTTGGATTGATAGCCGTTTTTCGAAGAAAATTTTTTCATTGGAGTTTTTGGTAGTGAAGAGGTCATCACGTCTGCTTGTCATGCGGGAGGCCTGCATTCGAGTCACCGCCACGAAACCACCGAGATTCACATGTTAATAGGTGAGGCCACGTTAATCTATCAGTAATATATCGTAAGAGTGCGTCAGCTGATTAAAGGAAAAACCCATATTACAGTCAACCCATTGTCATAGGACACTTCCTATTATTTTTCATTGATCGAACAATTTTGTATCGAATGGTTTCATTTCCAGAGAAGAAAACTCTGTATCTGGAAAAAGTTCAAGGACAGGAAGATATAACAAGAAAAGTTAGAGAATTAGTACCGTGATGTAAAAAAAATTATTATTTAGTGTAAACACTTTTTCAAAGTGTGAATGTAATTCAGCTTATTTTAAATTGATGAAAAATTAAGTTCGTCTAAATTTCGAGGCAATAAATATAAATGATTCACAAAGCTTTGCCATGGTATATGAAAATCACTAAGAAATTACCAATGACATAATTGTGAAGATAAGAACGTATGTAATTTAAAAAATGCTCCATTAGTAGACCGTTCACGAAACCGCCAAGTACATAATGTGTTTCACTATGAAATAGCATTTTGAGGCGTGTTTTGGTACAGTACTATATTGAACACATGTATTTTCTGAAGTGTCAAGTGAAAGGAACAACATAAGACATACGACTCGTCCCAACGATAGGCATCTCAATCAAACAGTAGTTATTACTGTAGCATAGTGGGACCGAAGTGAATTGATTGAGTTTGTGACTCATTCCATTTTGTGAGGTGGTAATTGCGGAAGGGGGTGATCCAACGACCGAGGGGAAAATGGACAATTCACTCTAAATTGTAGCTATTATTTCTTATATACCAAAGAAAGGCTTCGATGTTGATATCCCACTTGAGTACTTTTCGAAGATTTATGAAAATCTAGACTCTGAAAACACTTTAAAAACTTTTATTGGACGTTGTTCACCACAATTCAGTTCCATAAATAGTAACCAAAAGACTAATCTTAGATATCAGATTATAAATATATTCCATATATATATATATATATATATATATATATATATATATATACGTATATATCTTGAACTTACTGCTTTTTACAATTTTCTTTCTCATTTAATCTCATAAACGATATCAACACCTTTATTTCTTGTACACCTGGTTCTTGTCAGGTGTATTTTGAGATCAGATGGATATTTGAATTTCTTCCAACACGATGGACAAGGGTGCGTTGGCTCTTGTCCACATTCATATCGTAGGTGTCGCTTGAGGGACTGTTGGTGTTTATATGACGAACCGCATTTCAAACAAATGTGTCGACCTTGATGCTGATGATCTACAAGGAAAGTGAAAAAAATATCACCTTTTTCCAGACTCAATATAAGGAATCAATGATTGGAATCATGCAAATTAGTATCAATCGAAAGTATCCATGGTGTAAGCTTCGACTCTCATCTTGGTTTTGTGAATCATTTGAAACCTATCCAATTGTTTTACAAATATTTTTTGTTGAAAATAATTTCGCATAATTCGATTAAGTTCAGCAAATAGTATCTGGTGCACTTCAGTTTCAGGTTTCATCAATTGATGACCTTGCTTTGAGATGTGTTATTTGGTTATGATCAGCTGGCCTTTTTGTCGAAAAAATTCGAATATATTTTATAATAGTATAGACCGGATATTATTTATTTCCTATCATCTAGCAAACTTCTGACGTAGCTTTTTTGGGTGATTTCATCATAGGTTTTGTGATGGCTGCTTCGTAACGCTAGCTTTGGCATGTCTGACTTTGGAATTCCATTGTGATGCATTTGGAATATCAACGTACGTAGTCACAACGTCAACTTTTCAAGTGTCTGGATGTTTGGATGACTGTTATAATCACCATATTGGCAGAAGCGTCTATAGGTTTCTTCTGGGGGATTCGAGTATTTGGTAGCGGATAATAGTTTGGTTGCCAGTAGTACAACACCAATCGCATTCTTTTGCGACAGAGGTCACACTCAAATGAACACAAAATTATGATTGATTAGCATTAACTCTCATCAAAGCAGTTAGTTGAATAAACAAATCAAGATGAATATCTCAAATGAAACATAAAAGATTACAAACACATTTCATAGGTTTTATATGATTCAGATTCAGAAGAAATCTTTCAATTTCACAATTAGACTCTTGATCAGATCTTATTAACATAATATAATATACCACAATGACTAGATTAAAGAACATAGTTGATTCCTTGAATATACCTTATCTGGAGTGAAATTATGAGCTACGGAACAAAATACAGGATAACCTTTATTTAATGAAAAAAAACGAACTTTATCATTTCATCACAAGCGCGAATTTAAAAACCAAAATTATCCTAATCAACCTAGCTATTTTCAACCGAAATCATGAGCTCCAAAATACGGGACGTCCGTTGTAAAAAGGAAAAGTTATCAACTCTAACATTTCAAATTCATCGGGAAGAGTACTTGAATCAAAAAATTCGAACTTCATTCTCAGCCTACCTTTTTTGGGGTGAAATCATGAACTGAAAAATTCAGGACAAACTTTATATGACAAAAAAGCAACTAATTTATTAACCCTTCGTCACCTATTTGGAGTGTAACATACTCCAGATGTTTTAAAATGTCAATATTTCTCTTATTTGTGAATCCAGGGAGTTTTGTTTGCCCATAGCTTCCTGAAACACGTTCATCTTCCGAATGATTGGTATTGGTACAGTTCAGTTAGGAACCAACTGTTGATTGGTTTGGACCTGTTAGAAGTTCTCTCAAGTATACCACACAACACGTATATTCTCGATTTTGTTTGTTTGTTGTCTTCCTGGTACCACGCTTCATTATTCTCCGTAGTTATAGTGTATGTTTGTTGAACAAGTTCGGTTTCTGTTTTTATCAATGGATAAGTAATCGGCATATCCGTTATAAAATGAAAAATTACCCAACTCTATTTCTGATATTATATCCATCGGAAACGGTAATCGAATTGAAAAATCCGATCAATCTCATTCCGGGTGAAATCATAAGCTAGAAATCGCAAGAACAACCTTTAGATGATGAAAAACCACCCATATTCTTCCTTTCCCATAATGAATTCATCTGTTAGGAGAATCGAAGAAAACTCACTTTTCATCCTCAATCTACCTATTTTGAAGTGAAATCATGAGCTGGAAATACGAGACTACTTTAAAATAATATTAAAGAACACAATATTATCATTTACACCAAACTTCACATCCTCAATTCACCTATTTTGGAGTGAATTGATGAGGTGCAAAATGGGGCACAATCTGTTAAGGATGAAACATCACTCAATGTCATTATTTTTGACATCCTCATCTTACAAAAACTATTAAGGATACGAAAAATCGAAATGTCCATTTTGAATGTTCCTACCATTTCTAGAAAGAAAACATGAGCTACAAAATACAGAATGAATATTTTGAAGTGAAATCAAGAGATTCAAATATAGGACGACTTTTATATTAATGAAAAAACGGCCATTTTTTTCATTTCTGGTATTAAATTTATCAGAAATGGTAGGCATATCAATAAAACCGAGCTTAAGTTCTCAACCAACCTATTTTGGAGTGATGATGTTAAAGCTCAAATTTCAAAACACCATTTTATTTATCGATGTATGTGTATTATAAATTGTTCCTACTTTTTTACCATTTCGGGGTTTTCTGTGCTCCCAGGGGGGGGGGTACTGTCCCTCAATATCCCGCTTATCTATGCAGGTGCATATTGGATGTTCTAAGGCTAAGGGCTCCAGAACGGGTTTTGATAGGTTGAATCTACTCAACAAAGATCTAAGAATGAGTTAAGGAGGGAAAGTGGAAGTGTTTCACTCTGGAGAATTCAAACCGGATATCCTATCATGTGGAAATGAATAAGAAGTGGAATCCATTTGGAATTCCATTTCATTCTGAGTTCCGGACTTCTGTTTTCAAAACAAACAACGGCAATACAATGTTAGAGATTCGACCAAATTTTATATTCGCGGTATAACTGCATAAAAAAAATAACAGTCAGTAGTAGTCATTGGTGCTTCGGATTTTACCTTTAGAAATATCAATAACACATAATGCTATAAGTACACGTATATATTCGAAGTACAATTCATACATTTAAAAAATAATCAGAATCATGATGCAGAGAAAAACGAGTGTCCTCCAAATTTTTCTGATTGTGATGACGAATTATTTTACAGCAACATGTCTCATCATATGTCGTCTCAAATTACCTTTTATTTTTGTCTGGTAAGGACATACATGACAAAAATACTGTGCTGATTTTCCGCATTCGTACTTAATATGATTATTTAGTGATGATTTTCGCTTGTAAGACTGTCCACAGTTGCTGCATTTCACGCCTGAAATTTGAAGTGAATCGAATCAATTTTCTCTTATAAAATCACACATTATTTTCTAGTGGGCACGAATATTTCGAAAATTATTCTGAGTCGTAATAATTTTTTTACAATATTCGTGCCCGAACTTAATTTTCCAGGAATAATTCAAGCTCACGTGGTATTCGGTAAAAAAATCAACAGCTAAATTTGGGAAAGAATTATTGATCCAACCCGACATTTAAATTAATTCTATGATTGTCAAGTTGGTATTGCTGTTTTTGACATAGATTTACCTGTCATTTTTGTTTAACTGGTTCTGTCAGAAAGCTTTATAATTACTAGTTTAAAAATCATATAGGTATATTCACCATATTTCGTTAAATAAAAGATTGAGATTTGGTCGGTGGAAGATCTGGTGATACTAGTTTTGTATGTCCTTATGAGATGTTATAAATCCTGTACACTTATAAATTGAATTTCTGATCAAAGTTTGTCTATTTTCAAACAATCTTATCATGTAAGGGTCATAAACAAAATTTGCACACACACCATAATACATATCTGACGTGAAAGTGGATTAGAATTTATGACTAGAATTACTGGAGATTGGATATTCCAAGATGCATTCAAGGAGAAAAGCTTTATTTTAAGCACTGTAAGCAACACTCTGAGAAAGTTCAAGTCAAGATGGGTGTAATGCTTGTGATGACTTCAAGTTCGGGGGAATATTTCATGTCATATTTTGTAAGAAAATATCTGAACAAGCGTTAATACTTTTTGTGAAGATAAATTACCCTAACAACAAACTGAAATTATTTGCACTAGATACGCTAACAAGGTAAGCATCGGGAGAAGAAAGATTGAGGAGAAAAAAAATTATACTGAATCTAAAGACTTAGTCAGTTATTTTGATCATTTATATATTGTTCAATCTGAAATAGTGGAGGTAAGAACTACCTGTGAAGGTTTTTCTGGGTTCAATATGCACTCTGTCTAATATAATTATTCTAACTGATTTTTCAACAAAAAACTATGTAAAAACCTGTGAATGATATAAAAAACAAACATTTATGTTGATTAAAAACGAGTCATGGAATAAGTTTCAAAAAAATAAGTTTACATTGAAAGTGAATTTATTAAAAAATGAGTTCTTGAAATGATAATAATTTGGAAAAATCCCAAAGCATAGTGGAGAAACATCCTTCTCAATCTCTAAAAGATGAAATAGCATCATTGAATAAATGTTCATAATACGGCATCAGATCTTCCCAGCAGGACTTGGAAGAAGCAGTGGCACCACTGTTTATAGAGATATAATTAGTTGAACTCATGGAAAATCATTTGAAGAGATGGATACTATGGGTAGATGGCACTATTGATTTCTTTCCAAGTAAATGTCTTTTTTCCGTTTTTTTAAAGACGCCGTAGCCTGATTCACACATTTTTTTGATTACTCATACATAATACCAAGAGATGGCAATCAATTCAGAAACAGAAATGGAATTTTTGGTTAATGTTGTAGATCATTCGTGTTTTGGAGATTATATTAATGCCTACACTTCTAGTTCCTTCATAAAATTCTCATCATCAACTCTATTTTGTAGCTCCATTATTTCTTTTCCAACATTTCAGTCAAATTGACAGACAGAACTCTGTACCTATTTTTCCTTTCAGAGAAGGAAACTTTGTCTTGCATTGTCCAGTCAACGGAAATATCGACATTATACTGTGGATGGCGTAACAAAAACGCTTCAAATCCTTTTTACACAGGCATTGACTAACTATATCTCTATAAACCATTGTAGTACGTATCGATAGTTCGATTCAGCATCTGTAAGGGTAACGAAGTTTCAGATGAAGAGGATATTTTGAAAGGGCCGAAAACGTGTAGTGATCCGTATCAGAAGTCACCTCGGAGCCCCTTACTAACAGTAACAGTAACGTGACACCCACATTGACGAAACGCAAGAAATTTATTACACAGCTTTCAAACAGTAGGCAACAACTTTCAAATCCTATAGTCTCAGCGATAAATTATGCTTCTCATTATATTGCTGAATGGTTGACGAAATAATGAAGATCCCCTATAGGACCAACCGATGCGAGTTTTGAAAAATCATTGTCTACAACATAAAATGGCAGAACTGCAATGTCTCTTCGGTAGTCTTATAACGATTATGTTTCTTTTTGGGGAAGATAAGTTCGAAATTGAAAATAGAAAGATGGCATAATGAAGAGAACGGTTATGACCCAGAGCTAGTAGATAACTCAATTTGAAAAACGGTAAAAACAGGGAAACACTTTGTGAATCTTCAACTTTTCGAAAAGATGGCAGAAGTAAAAAGTTTGTTCTTTTAAATCTATATGAACTTCATTACATTACACTGGAGGACTTGAAGAGATATTCGATGAAGTGAATATGAAAGTTTTATATAAAATTACTTATCATTCCAATCAATGACAGTTCTATTTACTCATTCCAGTGGTTCCCAAAGTTATCTGGACTACGACCTATTTAAAATAAGTTACAAAACTCGGGACCCACCTCTAGGAGATTCAACCGTTACCAATATGAATAAAGGGGTTTTTCGAATAAAAAAGAAGTTTAAAAACGATTTTTAAAACTCAATCGAATATTATAATAATAATGCTAATAAATCGTACTGGAACTTAGGGAAAAAATTTAGTCATGCGACTCTGGAAAAAAATTATGTATCATCTATCGTATATTTATATTTTTACATTTTATACAGGGTTTGGATGAAAGAACATCATCAATATGATTCTGTTAAAAGAGCTCTCATATCAATAGTACTCATATCGATAAGATGGATTCTCTTGAGATGCTTCTTCATATCTGCTTTTAGTTTCGACCTGTGTGCGCAGTATGGACACCTGATCTGGGCCTCTTTGCCACATACAAATGTTTTGTGCTGAAGTAGGCCGTGTTTTCGACTATATATACGGTAGCATTGATCGCATTGATATTTTCCTGAAAATTAACAGACATTGCAATAATAACTTGAAATACATGTTCGTATGTGAGTTATCATTCAAATTTGTCGATATATCATTATAATGTAATGGTGGCATAAAGCACGATTCAGGATTCCTTTTGTAAGTTTACAGGTTCGACGAACTCTGGTTGTAACGAGGTAAAAATGCTCTGCAAATAACTTCAAGACTTCAGTTATTTCGAAAAGGGTAGATTGTCTCCAAACTCACAAGAAAAATGTGGAGATTGATATTTCAGAAGAGCAACAACGTTGAGTTTTTGAGCGAAAAAACATTCCCAGGGCCTATTTGTATCTCATTTACCATCAGTAGCTGAATAATCCATTGACACAAAATGGAAAACCCAGGTAGTAAGGTGTACTTCTAGCATATGGTATGACGTGGTGGTCTGGGGTATATTACCCGAAAAAGCATCATTATCATTTTATATTGTGGACCTGTAAGGGATACGAGTCATGAAAACCAGATAATGAAACGTGCATTTTGTTGAAGTGGAATTATTTCATGAAGCACTGGTGTTGTAGAAATCTACTACATGAGTTCATTCTTTGGGGATATTTTTTTTATTAAGCTATAGTATAGGTATACAAAGCGATTGTATAGCGAAATACGTAACGTGCTAACTGCGATATTTTTGTTAATATGGATTTTCATCAAGTATCGGCCAGTTCAATTCAATAGTAAAAAGGATTATGATCTCAAATTTGATGTGTCTTTCCTCTTGAAAATCAACGTATAAAACATGGAATACTGAGATCTGAAACTGTATCATACAACTGCTAATCAAATTTGTACCGGTACTGGCTAAACGTGGATTGGAACCTCTTCTAAAAGTGTAGACTATGTCTACAGATCTAAGAAGGTGAGCATCTTTAGTAGAAAAAAAAATGATACGAATCTGAAGAGGTCTCCTCTGTCATGGGCAGTAAGATTTTGAGACTTTGGACGTCACCCAGCAGATGGCGTTGCTCCTTGAGGGTTTACACCATCTGCACCAAATTCAGAGATTTACTCCGTAAGAAGTAGATAGTTCGAAATGTTTGTGTTCACATCCAGCCAAGTGTCACTGATGAGACCTGGTAGGTCGAAACAGCTGGCATTGGATTGTGAATGCAATCATTTCGAACATAGAAACTCTGATTTCTGTGAAGGGTTGCAGCTTTCTGCAAGTTGACCGAAGTCGATTCTCGGTCGCGGCGGGCAATTTGTTGCGGATTTGCCGTACGATGGCCCGCTGTATGAGGTCTCCTCTGCCTTGGGCAGTAGAAGTTTGAGACTTTGGTCGTCACCCAGCAGATGGCGTTGCTCCTTGAGGGTTTACACCATCTGCAGCAGTTTTACTAGGGTTAGTTATTTATATATCTTATAGTATGAGGTAGTGCAGGTGAGAACTACCTACAAATGTTTTCCTCGGTCCGACGTGGACACCGTCTGTTGGTTATTAGAAATAATGACTCTTCATTGAAATGTGGTCTGAAAGGAATAGGCCCTTTGTTACTTCTCATACTATTTTTTAATCTGCTACTACTAGACTTTCATTTCACATTTCAATATATCTCGACTCTCAAACACATAGAGCACCATCGTATCGTGCAAATGCACGATAACTTCCAGGTAGCTTTCAATCTTTCAATAATGCTGTGCGACACTGGACTTTTTTATCCTGGCGTATGTTATATGTGAACAGTGTTCCTAAAAGCAGTTTCTGATAGCTGGCCAATAAATATATCACAATCATAACGACTGATTTCTGACTTTTCTCATTCCTCTCACGAGAACGTTCACGTATTGATCTCAAGACTCAGAGTGGTCCATATTGAAATAGTTATTCCGAGGCAAGTAATTTCAAAATATTATCATGCAATATAATTAGTGTACCTATAATCATTTAGCGAATGCCAGCATACTTCGTCTAATATACAATAATAATAGATACAAAAAGATATTAATAACTTTATTGAAACATATTAGATAAAATATTATTACTTATATTGAATTTTACAATAGTTATCGAAAATTTCATATGAAAACAATCACTGTTTGGCCTTTAGGAGAGGACAAGTTATTACTTACTAGAAATGGTAAGGCAATCACTTGCGTTCATATATTTAACATCCCGGTGCTTACTTGACAACCAAATTGAATCCATGAATATAGGCAACATGGGATTTCAAACTACTTTTTTGTGTGAATGCCTTCGCGCAAATTTTGCATACGAACTGGGGAGCCATTCCACATTCGAATCGACTGTGACGAAGCATATTCCATTTATATTTGTACATCTTCAGGCATTTCTTACACTGATGTCCATATTGAGCTGCAAAAAGGTTGAAATATTATTTCAACGAATAAACGAATACGAATATTCCGATATACAAAATAATAAAACGAGTCTACATGTCCCTGGTCCAAAATTGACATTGCCTTGATATCAGTTATTATGCATGATCTAGCTGGTAAAATGATACATAACAACTTCTCTCATGAAAATATACTTTCGAAAAGACAACAATCTATTATTCCAGTCAAGCAGAGGAACACTCGTGCGAATTAATCTGATTATCATAACTATTTCAGTTATTAATGATGAGAGGCCAAAATTGGTCATACAACATACAATAGACGAAGATAAGTATCGACACTTCATCCAAGTCAGTCATAAGTAATATCGTTTCAGTATCGGTCAGTGCTCTCCATTATTCCTACAAAAAAAGGTACAGATTGTTGAAAATAGTTTCCGGATATATAGGTATAGTGATGGAATCATATGTAACTTGCCTCTGATGGTTTGATTTGTTTTACAATGTTTTCATCCACGAATATGGTATAATGTATCCATTATACGTCTCTTTGCTCTATCTTGATGATACCCATTATTCACCAGTGAATAATGAATCATTATTCACTGCTGTCGAATACTTCCATGATTCATCTGTAATATTATATTCTCTTGCTAAAATTAATCGGGTTTTAAATAAAATGTTATCGTGCAAATCACCAAATATTTTCAATTCAGATTCTCACCTACATATAAAAAAGAAGGCAAGGAGCATCAACTCTGAGCTATCAGCGACTATGAATTTGCGTATCATATCGAAATCCTAATCAATTTTTCTCAAACCTGTCAACAGTATTGTGAGAGATATTTGTTACAATAAAATAATAATGTTTTTTTAATATATAGGTAAGTGTTGTAACAAAACTTTTCCACCAAATGATATTAAACAATTTTTTTTATTTATATTATTATTTTATCCCTAAGCCTCGGTGAAGGACCCCCCCCCCCCTACCTCCCCCCCCCCTGTGCGGCTGACCCCTCCTCCTTGGCCCTGCGCCCTCGGCCCCTGGTCGTGTCTCCCCTCACCCTACTCTCCACAATCCTGGAAAACCTCCCCCCCCCCAGCTTTTTTTGATAAAACAAACTCTTATTAGTTAAAAATCAATTACAGTGTCGTTCATGACTTTTCAAATTGAAATTGTGTTTGAAAGCTTTTCGACAAATTCCACAAAAAAATCTTCCAGGTTTATTACATTCCATCCGAACATGCCTCCTCAATGAATCCAGTCTCCTATAGCGGTTGGAGCATTGAGGGCATTTGTATTCTGCAAATAAAAAATGTTCGTAACGATTTCACAAATACCATAGGTCAATAATAATGGTTCACATCGTGAAAATCGTCTTAGATAATATCAGTACATACTCCCTCCTGTTTGATCTCAAACGTAAAATAATAATACATTATACCCCAAATAATAATACATTTTAGACCAAATAATAATACATTATAGACCCAATAATAATACCTTTTCTGCAAAGTTGAAAGAGATCAAGTTCTTTGAAGGGAAAGAATAAGTATTGTTGGTTAAGTCCGAGATAGAAACAGATTTTTGACTGAGGTTTTGATACTATTTTATCTATTAAGAATAAGAAGTCAGCAGAAATACTCACAGTACTACCGGGTCGGTTGGAGCATTTGATCAAGATATCTCACTTGCCAGGAGTGGTATCTAGGTAACCCATAAATTAATCCCCCTCCCCCCACGAACGCGGATTGAAAGCTGAATCGAATATAACGACGCCGTAAACCGCTCGGCTACCACCAGCCATATTTTTGTTCAGTTTTATATGCAAATTTCATATTTACTCTTTTGGAAATCTGTTCAAGTCCTCTAGTGTGATGAGGCCATAAACGTTCTCCAACTCTCATCTTTTCGAGAAAGCGTTCTCCTAAATTTACATTTATCCATTAACTTATCTGTCATCTTTGGGTTAAAACCGATCACTACATGCCTGATCATTCTCTTTTCATTTTATTGCAGTACATTCCTACCAACTCGGACGATTGTTTAAACTATAAAATCGCAGTACTGCAATTCGTCCAGAGTCTTATAATTTTTTTGAAGAAAGATAAGTAGGGCAATGAAAAGAGAGTGGTTAGGCATTTGGTGGAAGTCAACGGTTATGAGAGATAGTATATAAGGTAATCAGCAAATAATAATGCAGGAAAACACCCCCTTAATATTCGACTCCTCAAAAATATTTGAGTTATAAAAAGTTCATAGTTCTTCCATATGGGCCTCTTTACGCTGGAGGACAAAAAGGTCAATACGAAAGATGTGTATTAAACTTCTAATGAATTACCACAACTCCTTGGTTATCCGAAAAACTGATTAGAAAACACAGAAAATTCGACGATTCAAGAAACCAGTTGTCGAGATTACAACAAGCAAAACATTGGCAGCGTCGACGAGCTACAAGAAAAGATTGGTGTTGCCCATCATGTTCTAGATAATAAACATAGAATTAGTGAAAAAAATCAGAGAATGATCAAGGATGTGCATGATACGAGGTTGCTAGATGCATTCGATAGTCTCGAAATGGAATAATAAATGAATGGTAACAAAGAAATAGTTATCAACGAGGTTATGGTTGGACCGAGAAAAACCTCTACAGGTAGTGTTTGCCTGTACAACCTTACATAGTGAGGAATGCACAGTACTTACCCTGGACTTCAGATTCACTACCAAACTCCTCCTTTTGATGATACTTACCTTGTTAGCAAAACCTCGCATAGAATGCAAGTCATGTCACTTTTATGTAAGAATAATTGAGCTAGAAAAAGTCTTAACTTTTGCACCAGAGATTGAGGTTGAGCAGAAAAATGATAATGTTTAGAAGTTACTATAGGTTCCAGTTGAGTCAAATTAACTAACTATTGGTCATTATGTAACTTTATATTCACAGCGAACGAAGGAGATTCACAGTATAACAACCATTGGCAAGTTTCTTGCGATAAATTCAGTAATTTATAAACCCTGTGAATTATATCCAGGCATATCACTTCATAGGTTTACTTAGTATTGAGATTTTCACGAATATTCTCAAGTTTGTGAAAAAAATACAAAAAGACTAACCAAGTGATACGCATTCATTTTTATTTCTATAATCACGTATCTTATTAAATCCGTCTCAATATAATTTGAAAAACTCGTATCTCAATTTTTTGAAGAAAAATAAAATTATGTGATGAAATATTGATAATGAACTACTGATTGAAATTTCATTTCGAATATAGGAAAACTGAAAACATTGAAAGTTTTCAGTGTTTTCGGAACATATTTGATATAGGTTTTGAGATTTGGGAGACGAAATGCATTGTAAGTGATGGTTAGTTTTGTGGAATATTTTTTGCTGTATAGCTTGGTGAGTACAGTGAATGAGAACATGTTTTCCATTATCGTTATATTGAGTATCAATTATTACCGAACCCACGGAAAACGTAAAATATATATTAGAGGTATCATAAATAAAACAATTTTTAATATTATATTTTCTATATTTCTCTAAAGGTTATCGCATAAATCACAAATGATGTATACATTTCACATGTTCTTTAAGTTGTTCAAGATCTGTATGAGTAAAGGTGCATGAAGCACAACGAAATTTTTTAGAAGACTTTTTTCCTGTACAGACTTTTGAATGAGCAAGAAAGACACTTCTTCTGAAAAGAACATCACATTGTACACATCTAATGGTGTCTACAGGTTTCCTGATCTCTGACCAATCTGAAAGGCACTTCGCTTTTGGTTTGAATTTGGGAGTCAGGTCTTTGGGTTCCATTAGTAAAAATCTCTTTATCCTCTCGGCAGCAACCTCATCTTTTGTTCGTCGAAGAGTTTGACGTCTTGCTGCTTCTTCCTCTTTAGTTTCATCATCGGATTCTAATTTGAAAATCCTGGAGGGCGAGCAATCTTCAATAACATTTTGTTTTGTTGAACTCTGTGGATGCTTCTGATCAACAGATTCTGATTCAGTAACTGTTGCACATAATACATGAATAATCGGTTTTTTCCGTGAAGGAGCCGAATGCGCTGATTTTATCGTATCGACGCTAGATGTTGGGGTTTTCTTTTGGCCATCTGGATCGGATTTAACAATTTTCTTACAGAAGTCGATGGATATGATCTGTTTTTCTGGATCAATTTCACCTTTTACTTGTTGAGTCGAGCTTGTTGGGATTGAAGTACTTGATATTGATAAATCGCATTCCCCAATCTGTTCCTTCCGCTTACCCTCCACTGAATCATCATTTTCCGAATCAGGTATGGGCTCTTTTTTCTGTCGAATGACTTGCAGTCCCGGAGCTTGCTCAACTTTCCTCTCATCTTCCGATTCCAATTTCTTGAAACGTTTTGATTCTCTTTTACGTACGCATATGTCTGAAATATTCAGTTTACTCGGATTTTCCAAATCTGCTTTGACTATATGAGCTTTCTTTTCCCGTCCAGAACCTGAAGGGCTTGATTTACTCAAACATGGAGGAAATATACGGATTTTTTTTGGATCATCTGGATCAGGTTTGACAATCTTTGTAGATGGTTCGTTTAATATAATGGTTCGATCATTATCAATCTCAATTGGAAGTTGATGAAAAACTATGTTCCTTTGAATTGTAGTCAATGAATCTGATTTGGAAAAACTCAACTGTTGGCTCAACTCTTTCTTAATCCTCTCCACTATATCATCATTTTTGAGATCCTCAACTTTGAGAATTTTTATTTTTGGTTGATTGCTGCCAACTTTTTTTTCTGTAAATTAATTGTACCATTAGACAAAATCACATAAAAGGGATAAGTTTCAAATGAAAGTTTAAAAAATATCATTTTATTTCCTGTAGTTTCAATGAAGGAAACTGGAAAATTTTAGTAGAAGGAGATATATCTGAAACCAATTCGCTCGATTCCTTTCTGATAAATTCTCCATAACTACACTTGCAAAATGCTTATGAAAAGTCATCGATACATCTGTAGACCATAATATATCGGGTGACAAAGAAGGACGATTATGCTCTACACTTGTATTTTTATCAAATGACAGTGACTTCTGGATTGGTTGTACTATATGCAATTTGCAATTCTTTGACGTGAACAAAAAACAACATGTATAAGCTATTTCATTTGTATTCTACAGGTTAGGGTAGGGTGTAGCCGCATTACCAGTTGTTGATTTTTCCCAAAAAATAATTGCAATGTTCCTTTCTATCTTAAAAAAGGGATATAACCTGCGAAAATAACACATATTATTTCGAAATAAATGTTGAATTTGATTATTTCTCAATGAAACTCTGATTACCTGCATTGAGCGATCAATTTTAAATACATTAGGTAAGGTTAGGTGTTCCATGCAGTTCATATGAGTGTCTTTAGGGAATAGTCGATATTTTAGAAGTTCCGCAGTTTCCAGAACGGTGCATTACTTGTCAGTCTTTTTCATGAACAACTTGTTTATATTTTCGAAAATATATTTCTTGACGTCCTGTTCATCGGCTCATTTCACAAATAACGCTTATAACGGCGTAATTGTTGCAAATTCAATGCAACAATTAAATATTGCTGTCATTGAAAAATATGACGAGCAGCGCCATCTTCATCAAGAAAATTGAATGTGGAATGTATATATATATATATATATATACAATGTTGTTTTTAAACAGGGATTCTGTCATTAGAAAAGCTATCCGAGCTCTCGCTTATTTTTATTAGTTTTTTCAAAAGATGTGCTACTTGAGGTTTTTTTGATTGATGGAATAATAATATAAACATGAGAAATGTATACTGAATGAAATATATATATATATATATATATGACTGACAGATGAATTTAAATCGGCCGCTTTTCCGCTCTACCTTAAAACGCAGCCTAGCCTGGAAAGATTATAATAAACCTATCTATATTATAGTCTAGTTCACATGTACAATTTTCTTCGAAAATTCTTATATAGTCTTCGGAAAAAAATTACGATCAAGGTGTCATTTGATTCGTATTGTCACATAGGATGTTTAAGGAAAAGTTCGAAAGGGCGCTGAAACATAATGCAAAAGTTATAAACAAATTGGTTGAAAAAAATCAGTTTTGTTTTCTTTTGAATATCTTGAAAAATATTATAATTATAAAATTTTGATTTAATACTTTTTTATTAACAACTGAAAAAAAAGATGATATTTTTCTTCCTGAATCTTGATTGTTTCGATGTATACCTAACGGTTGAAAGCTATTTGAAAATATTTTTTTCACTGCCATTGTTTAAAAAATTGTTATAAACAATAGAGTTTGAGTAAATCTATTTTTTTTCGTAATATACTTTTTGATAGTAATCATGATTTTTAGAAGAGAAGAAACGGTTCAAAAAAAAATTATTTCTTGCTGAAAAATGCGTTTATTTACTAACAATCGTTTTTGTGCGACCAAATATTAATATAGAGGAACCATTTTTTTCAAATCATGAATTCTATTGTACTTTGGGATTTAAAAAAATCATTTCGTTTTTAATTTGTATATTTAAAAAACAGTTTGTTTTAAACGAACTAATTTTTTCCATTTATTATTTATAAATACTTGAATATATCTATTTCATAAGAGCTTTCGATATTATTATGTCTTGAAACTTGTCTTTTCATTAGCTCTTTCGTTTTTAAAATTATAATATCTCTCAAAACTATGCTTCAAGTCTTTTTTGTTTACTACTATTTCATCAACAATCTCAGCTTCTTATTTGAGTCCTAGCTCTGTAATTCATTTGATAATTGACTATTGTTTATAAAAAAAAATAAAAAAAAACGTACATGGCTACTTTTATCACATAATAAGGTATTAAAAAAATGAAAAATTTGTATTTATTTGTAACAAATTGTTTTTCTAATAAAAAAATTTGGAACTAAATATTTTTTGTTAAATGTCAAAGAATAGAATTGATGATTTTTAGAAAAAAATGTTTCCTCAATTTCATTATTTGGTCGCAAAAAATAATTGTTAGTGAATATACGTATTTTTTAATAGCAACTACATTTTTTAAAGAACCTTTTTTTTTATCATAATTTTCATCTATAAGTGTATCACGAAAAAAAATTCGATTTACTCGTAAACAATGTATCTGTTTTTAACAATTTCTTAAACAAGAACAATAAGATTTGGGAAAAAAATTACTTACTTTTTTCATTTGGTGATGAAAAAATGAAAGGTTTTCGTTTGTTATCGTTTTTATGATAACTTTCAGTTTAAGAGAAGTGTTCATTCAAAAATGTATATTTAATGAAAAATTATGGTGTGAAATGTTTGAACCACGGATTATTGTTCATTGATGTATTCCAAAACTACATAAATATTTTTTTTTGTTGGTGTGTCAGATTAACGAACCACGCGCGAGGGTCCGACTAACCTTTCTACTTTCAGGGCTGTGTAAAGATTAAAAATTATAGATTTTTTTTGAAATTCGAAAATTTTTAATCTTTTTTCGAGATATTCAATAAAAAACTATTTTCTGTACTATTTTTTTATAAATTTTGTAATTGTTTTCAGCGCCTTTTCGAACTTTCTAGAATTTCATTGTTCTAGAATTGTTCGTTACCGTTAACCAGCTGACAACCCTCAGAAGTCGAAACTTGTGCGAGCAATGGATCAACGAGGCCTTACCTTTTAACGTGCAATTACCCAGCACGGTGGCCCGGCGGAGAATCAAACCCTGGCTTGAAAGGCGAATATGCTAACCTCTACACTACCAAGACCACTCTTGAACTTTCTGCGCGACAATACGAAACGAATGACCCCTTGATCGTAATTTTCGGAGACTACATGAAACACGTTCATATTTTCAAGAAAAAATGGTGCATGTGAACTAGACTACTCGCAAACTCAGTGTTGGAGGCGGATCTGTTTAGTGAATATGATATGTTTCAGATGTTAATTGAATATTTTCAAAGTCATCTTTTGATGACTTCTGATGATTGATTTAGTGGCAATTGTTTTATTCAGTTCCACCAAAATCAACCCTACAAGCAAACATTTGCCTACTAATTATTTTGCAGAAATATCCCTTTCATTGCACATCTCTACTGAATTTTCTGTTCGTGATTCGATGTTTTTCTAGTTTGGTTTTTCAATATCGACATGTTTTTCTCAATGTTTATCTGTGAAAATAATCTGTAGTGCTGGAAATGGAGGGTGAATCATTCCTAAGGAAGAATGATGTGAAAATCTTTGAGAAGAAGGAATTTTATAGTGTACTGAACACTGAAACAAAACTCGTTAGGAGCATCCTATTCAAAATATTGTATTGCACCGTATGATAATGTATTCATAAAGAGATGAAATTTATATTGAAAAAAGTAATTATTTGCACATAACTGGAACTGGAAATAGTGAATAACAATCAATCTGAAACTGGAATAGTAAAATCAAAACTTCTAACTCCTTCTAACTTCTATATATCAATGATGATCAAGTTTACATATGAAGTAATGACGATGGATAAAATATTCATTCGATATGTGAACGCTGTTAGTTGAAACAGTATAGGATGAGTTTTGTCCCGATTAAAATATCATCAAAGCATGCAACTACAATAATGCATTGAGTTGGTAACGTTGTTTGAAGAACTATATGCTGTTTCGATTCAAACATCGAAGGGTTCAATTTCCTTTGGAATGTTTTGAAAATATGTGCCGGTTGAGGACAACTTTCTGAAATCCCCTGTAGTCACAGCCTTCTTCAACACATACGAATTGTGGTTCTTGGTTGCATTCAAACTTACAGTGTCGGTGGAGAGAACGTTTATGCTTGTAAGCTTTCTGACAGATAATACAAATAAATTGTCCTGAAAAAATCCACAGTATTAAATTAATCTCATGGAGTCCATGTTATGAGGATTTTTATATTTCAATGAGTCACTAAGAACAACATCATTATCGAATTGAACTTTTGTAATTTATAACACCAGAACATTCTATCGAGCTACACGTTGATTTGCAAAGTCTTTTTTGTCCCAAATGATGTATTGAAAGAGAAATACGAGCAACAACATTGTGTTTCAGACAAACTTCTTAGGCTTGTTCGACTTCTCAGTTCGACCGGTTCTGAATCATTCCGAACTACATACATCCGTCGAAAGTTACTTCTCGGAAAAACATGAGCCAATACAACTATTCCACTGAATTGAACTGTTTCTGATCAGTTCCGTTGGGGAGTCGAACGGAAGAATGTCGTTGCACCCAGAGTCTCCGAACATACCCAAATGATTCAACTTTTGTAAAAGTCATCGTTCTTGTCGATATGCCCACAATGAATGTGTTGGGATGGGTTAGGTTAGTGAGGTTAGGCTGGGTTAATAAAAAATTGCAGAATTTTCGCTGATTTTTGCAACAGGCTTCATTGGGGTATGTTCGGAGACTGTGGGTAGAACGAAATGTGGGTGGAACGCAACACACCCAGTCGAACAACCCTGTCGCTGCACAGAGTTGACGTACCCTATCGTCATCGCCTCGATGCCAGGTTAAGCCTTGGACCGAGGACCCAGAGGTTGATTATTATCACTAAACGTTACGTTTTAATTCCATGATAGATCCATATACTTTGAAATTGACGTATATTCACACAATACAGATGAAGAATAATAACATTAAGTTATATAACTACAATAAGTGAAATATTATCACACGAGCCCCAGGCTTGATGCCCATGTTTTATTGTTGAATAATGGTGAACACAGAGTCGGTTATTTTTCCTAGCGACTACTTCAACTTGGACCGGAACTTCGCAATTTATATATATATATATATATATATATATATATATATATATATATATATATATATATATATATATATAATTCTTATAATGTTGTTGAATTCTCTTATTATACCTTTTTACCTTTTTCTTCTCTTGGCTAGCTCAGATGTTGTCGTTCGTTCGAGACACGAGATTGTCCTGAATCTCAGGAGGGTTGCAGCTTCTGGGCGTCTTGATGTCAATTTATTTGTGAAAAAAAATGTGATGTTGCAAATAGAAATAAATAAAATGTTTTTTGTTCTGAAAATGTTTTTTTTGATTTTATTTTAATTAATTTTGTTCAGACTTTTCAATAACGAAATAAAATGAAGTAAGATAATTCTTGAAAACTTGAAAATTGATATCCAACTCTTATGCTACCCTAACTATAAGAGATAGCTATCTTATTCTTATTCTTGATTACTTGCTTATCTCTATTCAAAATTCTTCTTAATATTTACAAACTTGTGATATGAAAGTTCTTATGCAGAATTTATTCTTATGAGTGTGAACTTGGTTTAGTTGATGTTGTTGATTTCCAGCCCAATAATTGTGTTTCAACGTCACAACCACGGAACTTCAGAGTATGAGGTTATGTACTATTGAATTTTACTCTGATGAAAAGTTCTTCGCAATTTATTTATGTAGAAACTTATTTTGGATTATTTTTATATTCCAAAATACCTGGATAAACTGTTGTTGGTTGGATTGTGCCTCGTTTTAGCACAGCTCTCAGCTCAGCTCCGGTGTTTCTTCAGGATTTCTTACAAGGTGCGTCCAATATCTGCACTTTGATTTCTTCCTTAAATACTGGGATCGATTTCTAACTTTTACAATACCTTTTTGGTACTTTTCAATGTAAAGTTATTACTTTTTATCAAAATTTAAACTTTTTTCAAAATTTGGAGTACTTCTTTCTTAAGCTTCGCTTGTCAACAACCCCTTAGTAACCGTGATACTCAAATTTTTCTTTTGAAAAACAAGTCTTCTTTTCCTCAATTTTAGTCTTTTAAACGCTGATTCTTGATTCTAGACTTTCCTACTTAACTTATTTTCTACACACAATTATAATATATACAATATAATATCTATTTACATAAATTTTTCAATGTTCATGCTTCCAAATTCTAATATTTTTCTTAATTCAAAAGTTTCTTCCTTCTTTGTTCATTTTTTCTGTCAATGTCATTGATCAGTTTCAAAGCAAATGTTATACCATGTGATTTTATTTTATTCACTTTTAATTTCATGAAATTTCAGCTTTTTCTGTATAATTTGAATATATCTGTAAATGTTACTGTTTACTGACTCTATTGTTTTATAGGTTCCTCAAAATATTTGGTGTTCTACAAACTTGGCTGGATGTGAATTTTGATGAATTTTGGTAGCTGTTCTGCGTAGTACGATATCAACATCTTACATCATTGCTTACTTGACCTGTCTCATTAGCTACAATCCTTCTGAGTATTACTGATTGTCTAATCTCACAGAAGATGTTTGTAAAAAGTATGGGCAAATACAGGTAAAGTGTCTTTTTCGTTTTCAATTCTGTAGTTTGGTATTTTAGAGATTCAACGTTTTCCATACTTTTTTGTTCTCACACAAAATTATATCATAACAATATATATATATATATATATATATATATATATATATATATATATATATATATATTCCTTGCCACGACTGCCCGAGAACATATATAGGACAGACGAACCGACGAGTATCAAACAGGTCCTATGAGCACGAACTAGCAGTACGTAATTCGAACATCTCTCGACTGTCTTCAAGCATCACCACGAAACAGGACACAAAATTGACTTCAACAACACGAAGGCCATTGCCACAGCAGAAACACTCCACTCCAGAATCATCCGCGAAGAAATAGAAATTGAAAAACGCCCTCAATGCCTCAACAAACGAGACGACTCACAAATGCTTTCCAATTCCTGGAAACCATTATTATCCCTTCGAACAAATCCATTGATGAATCCTTCATTGAATGAAAAACAAATCTGCAAATCTCTTAACAACAATATTATCTTCTACATGGTATAGTTTCTTGCCCAAAAAAGCAGATATTATTAAGAATTCAGTGTTTTTTGTTACCCGCTCAATGCATCATTTGATTTCTAGGCAATTTAGAACCAAGTATTATTTTTTCATTATTTTTGCTATTCTGCTATTTTCAAAATCGAAAGCAGATTCTTGCTCTACGAGTTCTATTAATAATTTTTCTTTTATCTTATATGCACTGAATACCTTAGAATTAATATGCATCGAAAAAGTGAGGCAAATAGAACGTTTTTTGTACACCAGTATCATCTTCGGAAGTCCGTGAAAACTATGTTTCGGGCGAACTGTGATATGGGACTTCTATCGCAGTTTAGCGCACATTGTCCATATTGCTCTTTATCCTGAGCGATACGTTTGTATCCAGGAACGGGTTTATCGGCGGAGAACCTATGGTGTGTACAGGGTCACGAAATGGCACGGAACCGAAACATCTAGTGAGAATCAACCTTTAGTCAGCTTTGTGCTCAACGCTGTCACACAACCACACAATAGGTGTGGTCATTCATTGTATTCTTTTGAAACATGCCATTGAAGTCAGTATGTAATTCAGTCAAAAAAATCCAAACAGAACACCAGAAATTGCAGCATAGTGAAAGATGAATCTATATGAATGTCACAGCACATTACAGACGATGGACCAACCTCGATTATCTAGCGAATGCGCGGGTAATGATCCGTTTAATTTCAGTAACCATGACAATGATTTATTATGAGTTTACTTGAAGTTCTTACTGTGTAAAACATTTCCTAGAAACCAACGAATTCTACAAAAGATTTTATGACCACAAACAACCCCAAAAGAAGATGAATGCAAGAAGTCATCACATTTACATCAATTTATCACAGAATGAAGAATGAGTGCAAACAACTACAATAAAGACAATTATACAAATATATTCTATATTTAGACACACAAAAATAAAAGTTATTTCATAATGTTGAAATCAGTGCTCATCAAGTCATTCAGATAAACTTCTCAACATTTTGGATAGACCTCATTCCGTATACATGTAGTTACATCAATCAAGCCCTTCTGGATGTCATGAACTCATTATATAATATTCACAACTCGCATTTTTTTCTATTTGAAAGGAAAATAAATTTCGTCAATTACTTTATTTTCATCCTCAATTTACGAATTCGAAAGGGCTTTGAATTTCAATCTATTCTTTTTTTGTGCTTATTATACACGTGATACTGTAATTCTTGTTTATAGTAAAAGCGATAATCACAGAATGGGCATGAGAAGTTCTTGGTTTTTCCACATTCCACTTTCTGGTGTCTTCGAAGACTGTTCATGAGTTTATAGCTTTTTGGACATTTGTCGCATCGAAACTGTTTGGAGCCTGAAAAACTCATTATCAGAGAGATAGACCAATATAAATGACCATTAAACTTTGGTGATAGGTGAAAGTCATTTTTCCAAATAAAACAAAAGGAAATACAAATCAAATGTCACTGTTTGCGGCGAACGACTTCCCATGCAGATATTTGGGTCTGCCATGTCTGACCAACGATAATCAGGCCCAAAATTCAAGACAGCTCTTTGATTGATGACAAAATAAATTGAATGTCAATTGAAAAATTTTGGAGTATACGATAGTCAATATTCGAATTCAATTTCAATTTGGCATTCTATCATTTCACAAACAGGATTAATTATCGATATTTTGCTTCGCGTCAGAGATAACGAGAAAAGGGAATGAAAAATAAATTCAAATATTATTTCAACCCCATATATAGAAAATAATGACAAAAATTCGGATTTTCGATATTGTGGCCTATTTACAAACTATCGATTCTTCTTCTCATTGTAATAATTATTGTGGCATGAAAAATACTAATTTAACACATTGTCTTTGTCAATCCAGTAGGGTAATGCATGGAAATAATCACGTCAAATAGGAAGTACTCTATATATATATATATATATATAGAAATATTGTTGGGGATGCAGTCAAATTACCGGGCTGTTGTTTAAAGAATACTCTTTGTTATCTGGTTGAGCTTTCGAGAATGTTCATTCCTTTTATCAAGACATCTACAAAATTTTAATCATTGTAAAACAGTTGTGAAACATTAAAAAAAATGAACTTACTAACGTGAGGTTATAGTAAGAAGTCAGACGTAAACTGAGACACAGAAAACTGATACTTTTCCTCATATGGAAAAGAGTCACATATTACATTCAACCTTACATATATATGTATAAAACTTATTTTAATTCAAATTTTTGGAAAATTAATAGTATCAACGGCACGTGCTCAGAGGTGGTAACCAAAAGAGGAAATATAAATAGTACCTCGTGGAGTATAGCAGGGGTAAGACCATTGCCATACAATGTTGGATGGTGTTCAGCACTGTTTTCCAATATTGAATTTTCATGAATTGCGGATGATTTCATCAATGAAGAATTTTTGAGCTTCACAGATGATTTGGAAATCTATGAGAGAAAATATTATATTGATCTCCGAAGCAAATTTTCAGTATTGGATTTTCAAAACTTGATTTAAACTGGCCGATACTTGACGAAAATTCCTATTCAACAAAAATTATGACAGTTTCCCCCAAGATTCTCACTAACATCTTAGATGGCGTTGACCTACTGAGAGTGGACTGTTTTGTGCCTTTCGTTGATGCATTATGGTGATCCTGGGCAACGGGTTCTAGCTAGAATCATCAGCATGCCTATGTCATGCTGATGATTCATAAGGATGATGGAACTGGTCTATAGCTGGTCAGACCATATTGCACACGGATTCGCTTGGATGTCCTTCAATAACGTACGTGGCATATAGACAGGGTAGTAGTTTTTTACCGTTTTTTTATCTGCTCAAACAGCCGCTAATATTGGTGGTACAGTAACCAGAAAGTAACTGTGAAAACATTGTTCTCACTATACTGCCTGCAAGAGACTTTGCCTTCGAGAAAAAAAAATGTTTCTCCTAGAAATATAAAGGCATGGGGTAAAGTGAATGGAAGTGAGCATGAGTTCAAACTATAGATCAGCCCTTGTCATATCTCAACAACCCGTATGAGTTTGTCCCAAGAAATTTGAGCCCGAGCACTTCCTCCAACTTTATTCACTCTACCCATTCTCTCATCAATTTTTGCGAGAATGACAGAAAAATTCTACAAACATTTCTAAATTTTGAAAATACGTAAAAAGTGACTTTCATAATAGTTGTACATTTCTGCATGACCTATAACTTTTTCATGATTGATAGGAGGTCAAATTTCGCCGCAATAAATTCCATCCTCACTTTTCAATCCCCGTTTATCAATATTCTCCACTTCTGTTGCTACTAAGTTCTCCACATCCACTGGGACAGGAAGCCCCTTCCATTCACCACTTACAACGATAACATGTTAGGTAACAATATTTTTTCTCTCAAACATGATAATTTCGATCATTTCATTCAATTACCTATAATAACAGATGAGATCGATGTTTTCGAATTTATATGACAGTATGGTTAGTAGATATCACACTGTTCTATATCAAGGAAATATTTTGGCAATTAATCATTTATTTTTCATTCATAATGTTTTTATCGACTGTAGAGAACAACAAGAAATATGAGGTATTTTCTGTCAACTACCTACCAAGGCTGATCTTATGTTTTCATTTTTAAGTTCTTCCTCAACGACACGTAAATTGTCTTCATGTGCAAGAGGAAATTTTTCTGTTATCATGGACAACATTTCCTCTGTATTTCCGGTTACTTTCTGAATATTATTAACAATATACTGAATCTTCCTATTCAGTTTTTCTATACAGTGTTTATGCGTAGCAAGATCAGTTGTAATTGCAACCAAATATTTGATCACTTCTTGCTGGAACCGTCCACCTGTGAAATAAATTATATAATTAGAATTGTTCATCAAAGGTACGTGAACTTAAGCATATACTTAGGGTGGATTTATGCAACATTGATTTTCACTTCAAATGTCACCTCCACTTCTACTTTTTAATTTTCTTGGATGAAATATGGGTATTTCATGCAGCACGTATATGCTGTCTGGAACCTCCGGATGAACCGCGTTTGGAATTGTTCTTCTTTCGACGTTTCGGCTCCAACTTTGTAGCCATTCTCAAGACTTCTTCTTGGCTTGGTGGCGAAGCCTAAGTCTCCTTAACCCCCAGCACTCACCTTGACAAAATGAAGATTGTGGTTTTGTGGATTGAGGGATGGTATTTATAGCTGTATGAGAATCCGACGTTGTTGAAACTGGCGGACCATATACAGGTCTGGCTTGAAAAGGATTAATTAATGAATTTGTTCGAAGGGATAATAATGGTTTCCAGGAATTGGGGAGGCTTTGTGAGTCGTCTCGTTTGTTGAGGCATTGAGGGCGTTTTTCAATTTCTATTGTTTGGCGAATGATTCTAGAGTGGGGTACTTTTGCTGTGGCAATGGTCTTCGTGTTGTTGAAGTCAATTTTGTGTCCGGTTTCGTGGTGGTGTTTGAAAGGAGTCGAGGTCATGTCCGAATTACGTACTGCTAGTTCGTGGTCGTAGGACCTGTTTGATACTCGTCGGTTCGTCTGTCCTACATATGTTCTCGGGCAGTCGTGGCAAGTAATTTTCTTTGAAAAAAGGCAAGTATGAAAACCCGCTAAACAAGTTCACTTGGAACACATAAATTTATTGTATACAAGAGAGTGAGGCAGGATAGAAGTTTTGAGCAAGAATAGTTCGCCTTTTTTGCTCTGGATAAAAAAACGGAACTCTTGTGATAGTTTTATTATATCAATATTGAGATTATATCTTTTGTTCGTAACTCATTGGCGCTTATGCGGTTTATATTTTATACCCCAGGGCATGGAACACGCTCGTTTGGATTATGGTCACTATTTAACCCCTTCACACCCAGTGATATATTGAATATACCGTCTGGATAACATAATATCAAAATATAGATCTCAGTTTGAACGGCTCATATCATTGAAAGGAAAACTGGTATGGCGAGCTTCCATGTATTTAACGGACTGGTATGGCAAGCAAGCCATCGTCACTGATTCCAAAATATAAAATGATTTTTTCTACAGAAATGTTTCCACTGTTATTAAATATTTTGGTACACTGGTACGCGACTGTGAATGCCTCTAAATCACTTTCCAGCAGGCAATTCAATTTTATCTTGACTTACGGTGCTGTTTCAATATGGATACGTGCCATTTCACCAGAAATTAATGACCAGATATTGTATTCGAATATTCGAATAGGCCCAATATATGAGTCACTGTCGCCTTTTTGCTTTTGATTTTTATGAAACATCCCGATTGTTATTGAAGACGAAAGTCATAATGTATTCTTGAAATTTTATTTCAGATTTTTTTCTGGCATGTCAAAGTGTATTTCTGAATTGCACTTGTATGTGGAAAGGTTTACGATTTTATCATAGCTCTTTTCAACTGAATGAATCAGATACTTAATATACACAACACCCATATCAGAATGAATCTACATTATCAAAATCAACTGGGTTGCCTCCACAATACTTAATAATTTGCATGTCATTTCTAATAATTTTCCATTAGAAATTTCCTACTGATATTTGAAGTTTACATTTTATTTCTCCATTTTGTGTACCTAAATCTTTCTCGTACATAGTAGCCGATATACTCGTATTGACCTTAATGTTCACTGCCCAAATTTCGAAGCACTTTCAAATGATAGTTGTAGGATATACATTTTTATTACACACTTCATGCATTTCTGCCCTTATATGCTATTGAAACAAGACCCCTGTTTTTTTAGAAGCTCAACAACCAATTCGGAATTAATGATAGCAAAATTCTGTATTCACAGTGAAGAATGAACCCTTCTATTCATCACGGCAAAATTCAATTCAATTATCTCGTACAATTTGATGATAAGGAGCTGTTCCTTGAATTTATAAATTGCTTCATAAATCATAAACCTCTCCATTATCATCCATAAAATTGGTATATAATATATCTGATTCAATATTTGTTGAAAACCCGTTTGCAAATTGTAGTTGAATAAGCGAATTTTTATTTTTGTCAACTCATGACATCTATACGTTCAGCAATTAATAGATGGATGACAAACGAACTCAATAAAATATATTTCTTCGAGAATTTGGTTTATTAAGTAATTCAATGATAATTATGCATATATCTCATGTGAGCAGACATCAGATGTTTCCTTCTGAATAGTTTTGAACAAACGGTACATTTATGTGATTTGGGTTTACCACATTCTTGATGGAAATGACGGCTGAGTGATGAATGGTGTTTGTACAACTTTCCACACTTCGTACATCTATAGGAATGATTAACGGTGTACACTGAAAACAATGAAAAATGATTTTCCGGTAAAAACGGCATAGTTACAATGAAATTTTCAGATACCGAATCAGTTACTACCTTACTCAGACAGGATTTTTTCGCGATACAAGTAAACAGCCGTTCATCATTCTTTCCAGTATGAAATGCTTGAAAATAGGGCGCGTCATGTCATTACTCATACAAACATACATACATATATATATATATATATATATATATATATATATATATATATATATATATATATATATATATATATATATATCAGTCGAGTTCGGAGGACGAAACTCAATCATCACCTAGAAGATGGCAAATGAGACTTCGCCGAAACGTTGTGACAATTATCCTTCAGGAGATCAAAACCACAGAACACGGAATGAAACCCGAAAAAACAACTCATCATACTTCGTCCGTGAGAATCTTCATGCTAACATATATATATATATATATATATATATATATATATATATATATATATATATATATATATATATATATATACATCTCTGAAGAAGCTATCGTATAATGAAACACGTCGTGTGGCTTCGTAAACTGTCTAGTGAAAATCCCACAATGAGGTGTTTTCTTGATACTTTATAATAAATTTTCATCAAGTATCGGAAAATTCCACCGGTTACTTATTCTTAGGCCAACCCACATAAGAAAAGTGCGGAAGATTTCCCCCTCAAGCACTTACTCTTTCTCAATCTGCCTTGTTAAAAAAATAGTTGTTTATTGTCTGTCAACTTTAGTGAAAGAAAAGAAAAAGTATATATGAAATACATTGCGGTTTTATTATATGAATAAGCCTGCTAGGTGATTTCGATCTTAATAGAAACACCTTTTCGACTACCATGCTATTGTACGTTATTCTCTCGTCAAGTTAACATTTTAATATTCATTGGATTGCTACAAATCATTCACATGCTTTTCCGACTATGAGATCGGTATGTGTTATACGATGAACACTGAATTAAATAAAGATATGCTATCTTCACTATAATTTATTTGAGAGAAGACATTCGTATAAATATTTCTTGAATACATTGGAGTAGGTAGTTGCTCCCCTTAACTTCGTTGTTTTGAAAGTTATTTTTTTTGCGAAAGAAGTTGCGGAGACTGTACTCGTTGGACCAAATGTGGTGGGACTGGCAAAAAATTATATCACGTGATACTTCAATTGAAACGATTCAAAAACAAATCCATAGGGAAAGATAAAGCTACAATTTGTTTAGCGGATTATCACTAGCAAAGTTTTCCTTTGCTTCCAGATCGATAACTTTCAAAACAACAAATAATTTTCGATGCCATTTCATACACCGGTTCAATATATTTTCTCCTACTTCAAGTTTTCGCCGTTCAAAATAACTTTTTCAGCTCCTCATTGCATTTTCAAGTGCAAACTGTTTTTTCTTGTGAGTTGCGGACATTTTGTGCCTTCGCAGAACGTGATCGAATCTGCAGGAAAAATTGCATACGTCACAGTGGTACCGACGCACTTTTCCACAATCATTCTTCAGGTGTGTATAAACAGATGTTTTATATTTATATGTTTTTCCACACAGCGGGCAAATAAAATCACCAGTTGGAGTCTTCTGAATACCAAGATTCGGATCTGTAAAACATGTCAATCAGTTGAAACTAAAATAGTGATGCGGTATCGACAAGAGTAGGCGAAACTGAAAAAGTGGGCACCTTATTCATTTTGGGTTGAAAATGAAAAGGAATACGTACAGAGAGCACGATTTGTTGGAGTTCAAACTGTGAATGAATTCTGGTTCATTACCACGATAGTCAAATCTTTAACCAGAGATATGTGATGGATGTTTGTAATAGTGTACTGCCATATATGAAGAAAATCAGGAGACTATTGGTACACAACGAAACATTTTAGATCCAAGAACTTATTGACTCCCTCCCAACCATACGAATTAGAGGTAGTATTGTTTCAAATAATCTTCACAATATGATCATGGATTCGTTTTAGGATTGATTGAGGTTGCTGATTACAAAAACTTTCACTTCAATTCCAACAAGTTATTGTCTACTTATTAAAAACAAATTATAATTTGACGTCGATTCGTTATGCTCATTTTCCTCTGTATTATCCGAATGTAAATAGACGTGGAGAGATCATGATCATTTCCACAGATACACTTACTCAAAATTATGGGATATCTCTGATGATTGATCAATGATATATCTATTTCTTTCAAAACATTTTCGAAGTGAAGAAACGGTAGTAGCCCTTTTTTCATCTCTCATATTCTTTTCCTTTCAACTGCTCCTTTCTTCTCCTTTCGACCTTCCCCTCCTAACAATGAGAAAACAGAATATATTTCTGGAAACTCCGGGCAAAACTGTGAAAAAAATCGTTGCACAAGAACGGGATTGTTGCACACAATTGCTGTTCAATTTAAGTCCATTTCAATCCCATTTTTCAAGAGTGTGATCTCGATAGTAATACGGACATTTTCGTTTTCAAGAACAGGCACCAAGCACAGCTTCATTGAATCACTTTGGAATTTCCAAAGGGACATGTCAAAATGTCAGTCTTATCCGGATTCAGCAACTTCTATGTGAATGAATTGAACAACACCAAAATGGTGACTGATAATAACATTCATTTTATTTTGACAACGCTCAATTGTATAGGAATATTCAAGTAGTTTTTAAAAATGTAGGTATAAAATTTATCAATATAAAAATTAGGTGACGAGAATATTTACATAAGGCTGAATAAAAGATAAAAACGTCACAAAAAAAATTCAATAAGGAAATAATTTTAGACGGGCTCTGAATATATGATCCTGATATCACTTGGTAAAGATTTGAAAATTTTTGGCCCTATCATAGTGGATGAATTTGAGCGAAATTTGGTTCTGCTATAGGGCATTTCAAATTAATTTTGTTTTCTGGTCTTGATTTCATGGTTATCTGATGTCAGAGTAAATCTCGATCTATTTTCAAAAATATATTAGGCATATTTCGAAAATGAATAATGATGATAATGTTGAAATTCCATTGACTTTGAAGCTTACATAACAGAAATCCTTCATTTCAATCCAATCATACCTCTCATTACTCTTTTTTGTGCACCAGATTCCATAGCGGACTCGGGCATAATAAAGTGTTTGCAGAACATAATAATTGAGGATACCTACTTCTGAGATTTCGGAACTGAAAAGATACGGAATTTAACTGATTAATTCAATGATCACAATGATTTTTCCAAGTGAAACATTCATCAACGTGTAAACCCAGAAATTTGACACCTCATTGTTTCTAAGATTATGAAAAACAAGTACATTACATTTTGTCTGTTCGTTATGAAACCTTATCACTTTTCTTCATATAAAGAAACTCTTTTGAGAACCAGTTTTTCTTCCACTCACAGTTTCCTCACCTTTTTTTGGACACTTTGTTATTGTCCTCACATGATAAAATCGGGGAAGTATCATCAGCATATAGAGTAAAAGCGGCAAATGCATTCACTTCATCGATATTTTGAGAAAACTTTGCTTATAAAATGAAAGAATGTAGGCTTTCACGGCCGGTGTTGACACATTGCAAGTTTTTCGGGCTTGAAGCCGTGTTCTGGAATTTTGAGTACCGGAGCTTTCGGCGACATCAGCGGCAGTCATCTTCAGCAGCGTGGTCTCAGTTGCCCTTCTTCCTGTGAGTCTACTGACTCACACAGTCATGTATCTAAAGTACTATTAAGGCCCGTCCAGACAGAAATTGGAGTTCAGGAACTGTTGGCGAACTGTTTGAGAGCTGCACGCGAGCTAAGCGTCCACACTCCAGAGCAAAAATTGAACAGGGATCTCGAACAGTTCTCGTAATTTCAAACGTTCAGTTCCCCGAAGTCGCCTCGTGGGCGAACTTTGCGAAGTTTGCGTACTGCTCTGGAACTGTTCGCTTACTTGTCACCACACCAAGTTCGCGCACTGTTTTCGATCTGTTCCCTAACAGTTCGAGAATAGTTCGCGAGCTTGGTCTGGACCCTGCTTTAGAGGAACAATATGGGTTCATGAATAAAAAAATCAACCTGAACAAATCTTTGTTTCTTCAGTGAGTACATTTGAAAAGAAATAACCAACCAAATAACTCAGTCTTTAAAATGGCTGACCGCGGAAGCCTATCCGAACAAATATATATATATATATATATATATATATATATATATATATATATATATATATATATATATATTAGTTTATTGATGAGAAATTGATCAAAATGATTAGTAGTAGTAGAAGTTTCTATGGGACCAAAAAAATCTGCAAGTAGTTTTTGCACTACCTCACATTGTGAATTATCTGAGTAGCTGACACTAGTCTTCATATTCAGTAAAAAATGTCTTATCCTGAAGATACTAACCTTGTTAGCGAAACGCACGTCAAGTGCAAACAATATCAGTTTTGTGTTAGGGCAATTAATCTGTACAGAAAGTTTCTACTCTGTTATTGTTAAAGAGCAGAGATTCAAAAACAGAAATCTGATAGGAGCTTCATCGAAAAAATTGTTTCTTCAAGAGTTATGATTTCTTTGTTATGAAAGAATGAAATATATCATCATTATTGCAAATGATTGAGAGATTTCATTTCCTCTTGTCAAACACCATTACGAGTGACAAAATGGTTAAGGCAGAGGTTTTCATCATCACTACTTTGGTACGACTGATTCCAAACCCGAAACAAAGTATTGATACTCTTAAGAATGCGCCCAGAAGGCAGAGGGTTTTGCGGTAAGGGATGGCTTATGCTCATCAGTCATATCAACTATGCAACGTAGTAGAGTTATTCTTGCTATAATTGATTTAAAAAAAAAATCATCATCACAATTACTATTATTATCAATTTTGGTCGGTTTCACTGCTACTATCGTTGTGTCTACGCTCGAAACAGGATACACAAAGGTGTGGTTGTCTGAAACAGTCGGGACAGTAAGTATTAACTTGTTTAGTTTTTCGGGATGCTTCTGTTGGCCCAAACAATTGAGTCAACTGAGAATAACATCCAACACATCGCCTCCTCTTGTATTTCATGCCAAGGTACTTCTCCAGCTTATGCTAACGTCTATCTAGAAAGTTAGTAAATAAGATATGAGTAACAATGTATTTTACAGAAAAAGTGGGTGTACGAAAAAACTCTATCAAAATGCAATCGAAATCAATATAAAATATGATTGTTTTCTTCCACCTACCTACGATCATAACATTCAAAAACTCAAGGATAAAAGAGTACAGCATTTTCAGGCTTCGTCTATATAAAAATTCATTCACTTCGTCAAACAAACACATATTTTGTCAAAATGAAAGGACTACTTTTGCAAATGATGGATTCCAGCAAATGCCTAATTGAAATGATCTGCGATCTAACAATTGCATTTGACTGCATCGATCATCAATCTCATTGAGAAGTTGAAAAATTACAGATCAAAACGTTTCTCATAATTAGCACCAGTATGTACACATCACTGATATTGATGAGAAGAATTTTAAAGGAAAATATAAATACTTCATGAGCTGCAATGTTTTTAGGTGTACCAGTGAATTATTTTCGTTCTCCTCCCATCTGTATTAGCAAGCGAGTGAGGTAAACAATATATTCTTCACTTTTCGTGCAGATGACACCTATGTGAACATCTCTGGATAATGTTAGACTATCTCTGAAGAAATGCTTATAGAGCCAACCGTGATGTATACGGAACATTTACTTCAAATTTTTTGGATAGTTATAATTTGCAGAACCTGGACATGAGACAGATATCGGGTGAAAAGATGATCGTTCATAATGAGAACAAGATAATTCAAATCCAAAATTCACGATGAAATCCCTTGGTTTCAAAATAGATAGGTGTTTCAACTTCCTAAAGAGGAGCTTGACAATTATTTCCACCAGGAATCTGTTACGGACTTTATTTTCAGCAGTTTATTCTCCAGTTTGGGTGGAAAATCGGAACAATTTTAAATGAATCCAGCAATTTGATTGTCAAAAATTTTCAATGAATCTAGTTTTTCATTGCAAACGGGAATATTTATATAAGAAACTTTCACCCATATATTCGGAAATCTTCATTTTTTGTGCATTTATAAAACGCAAAATTTGTGATTTCATTTTTAATACCTATTACTGATCAAAAAAAAACGAAGAAATGTTTCAATTAACGACTCCCATATATATAGATATATATATATATATATATATATATATAGATATATATATATATATGTATATATATATATATATATATATATTTATATATATATATATATATAATCCATGTCTAACTCTATATTTTTGTGGTACTATGCAGATACTTCGAGACGGCTTACCCTATTGGGGGATTTGCCTGAGAGTATTGAATGCTGGTAAAAACAACAAGGAAATCACACGTAGTCATGGGAATTGCAAAGAAAGACTGATCGTTCCATGCTTATAGACCAATGTGAAGACAATCTGAAAACTTTTCACTCTGAATATTTCTGGCATAACTCCACCGTCGTACAGCATATCCAATCCATCTTGGCACAAAACTAGTTACGTATATGCCCAGCAATCTCTGTGAAGTATACTAAAATGAAGAAACACCTATTATATGTGTTTACTGTGTTGAAATTCATTCCTAGAAAGTGTCTTTTCATTCGTCATGGTTTACACTACCAGTGTGCAACTGTCAAAGTATCTGAGTTTGTGTCAAGATGGATTGGATAAGCTGTAATATTCCATCCTATATATTTCTTCGAGTCAGGTCAGACCAGAAAATTTACAGCGTCGGGTGATGATGTATTCGATAAATAGACCTCACCTTTCTATATCGGTATCTACAACCAACAATTGCTTTTCGCACAGAGTCATCCAGAAAAAATGCTGCCGTGATCCGCGTACGAAACGACAGTGGGAAAAGATGACCGAATGGTGGTCGAATTTGTTTGATCGACCACCAACCGACATTATTCCCACAAGTACCCACAAAACACATTCGAATCGGAATATATATTTCGAGATTCATCGTTTCGAAAAAGTAATATATCCTGTCAAATATAGAATTATTTCAATTCTAACGAGCATTACCGCTATCATTTTGATTTGGTTCATTTATTCCACCAATTTAGTTGTATAGAGTACAGGAAAATTGTGAAAAATGTCAAAAGGTGTGATTCATGCATGCATGAAAAGAATATTGACTTCATATTGCATTTAAAATTGAAGTTTGCTCAGCAAAAAAAATCTCCAATGTTGTAGCAGTTTTTGCGGGGTGTTTTTGAAAAAAAAGAAAATGAAGTTGTATTCTTCATGTGATCTGTCAGAGATTTGTGAATTTAGATTTTTTTGATACCGAATGGTAGGGTAAAATAAGGTTCTTTCGTCTGGTATCATGTTCATGGTGTGTTCTGATGGCAATTCATTTCTATATTTTTATTATATTAGTAGCCGAAATAATTTCAAATTTGAGAAAAATATTCATCCTGATGAGACCTTTCAACCAACCTAAAATATCATTGCATGCATTGCATTGCATGCAGAGAGTGGTGAACCCATGTCTCTCTGACTTTTGAATGTACTTTTCTTTGAACTTCTCTAGGTTCTTCCGTTCAATTTACAATCAATTCCTAAGGTCGTTGAACTATCGTATCTTATCCCACCAAGAGGACTGTAGGCTTCACCCGAGCAGATGTACCCTTATACGGTAGTGAAAAAAGATATTGCATAATTTTGATTAACACAAAGTGAGGAGTGTTGCAAATTATATTGGCCGCATATTCAATGATAATACATGAAGTAAAATTAATTCCATTCTTTCTATTCGTCACGCAATAATTTCTTGAGAGTTGTCAATTTATATCTGACTATAACACAAGAATTAGATACATTGCACTAATCCTAGATTTTGAGAATTGGACTCCATTGTGTTGGGCTTAACAATTCACAATGCCCTAATATAACATCATTAATTTCTTACCATGTCAGATTCGATTATCACTCTCCTCAACACTCACATATAATTTTTCTTTGGACTCGCTATCATAGCAAATGATAAATAATAGATTATTTCTTCAATTGGATAAGTAACTTGAAAATATTCATTCATGTCAGAGTATCTTTGTGTCTGCATCTCAAGTGAAACTTTAGATTGCCTTTGAAGTGAGATCTGAATCCGCAGTATGGTAAATGACAAATGAATTGTGGTTCCTTTCCACATTCATATCTGAGGTGCTGCGCTAATCCACGTTTCCATCTGTATATCCTGTTACAGTTAAGACATTTATGTATTTCTGCTTGGATGACTGAAATAGTTCAATAATAATAAATTTCATTGGAGAAAGTATAGTATAGTGAGTACAATGATTATTAATGTATGTATTATTGAGATGATTGATCGATAAATGCTTGCCCAGGTATGGAATAAATGTGTGACAATCAGAATTCTGAAGAGAATAAGAACGAGAAAAAGTATCTGAAAATAAAAAACAGATTACCAAGAATATCGACTAGTAGAGAATTGCTTATGGAAACGTTATCTGGGTGAATAAAGCGATTGTCTAAATTTTGTTTCCGAACATTATGAACTGCTAAAAAACTTCGGAGAATCCAGCAATATTTTGAGGAAAATAAACTTACACCGTCTTCTAAGAAAGCGTTTGAAAGTTACATTCTAGAGATCTGTACCCAATTGAAATTTGGAAATGAACTTTCAGGAGGAGGAGCCGAAGAGATAAAAAATAAACTCAAAGGATAAACAGTTGAATTGAGTCTGAAAAACGGGTTCATCTTCGTGAAAAATCCGTGTGAAATAGTACTATGAGAAGAGCACGCTCTCGAGATTTATTGTGGGGACTATCGTACTTCACTATCAATTTTGTAAATTAAACCTTAACATCAAATATCAGATGAGGAATCTGTTTTTATAAAAGAAAAAGGGACATGTATATGTTTTAATTCGTCATTTCACAAAAGTGGAAAATCTGTTGAGTTTCATTGTCAAACAAAAATATAACCAGTGAACAATCAAAGGTGGTTTTTTATATTATCCAATTCAATTATGACAACCCACAATTTGAAAGACAGAATATTTCTCAACAAACATAATTTGAATCTCATTCCTGTTTGAGATTTCAGTTTGACATAATTAATAAAAAAAAAATTGAGGGATTTGGAGATGTGTGGAGAAAAAAGGTATCACATTTTAATTCTGAAATAGCGCAACTGGAATAGTAAAGCACAGGGGTGTAGCTCCATTATTTTTAAAGTAAAGTGGGTAGTGAACCGCCCACAAAGCTATTTATGTTAACTATGTATGAAATTGGCTGGGAAAAAAAGAAGGTTTATTGGATTGCACATGCCTTTTGAAAACGATAATCATTCACTGAATTTTTTTTTTTGTGGTATACTCATCCACTTCATCATGAATCGAGATTGAAAACGATATTTTTTAATGTGGGAATACACTCAAATTAATATATCTCAATTCATTTCAAAGTCAGCAATGTAGAACCAGTTTCGAGTTAGGCTGAATTTCGCCATTTTTTATTTGTTTTTAAGATTTTTTTGTGAAATTGATATGATAAATAATAATGATAGAAAATAATGTACCTACTACTTTTTTCTCTTATGTGCGGTTTCGTCATCTTGAATACCTTGTCGACTACATCTTGGTGCAGATGTTACTGATGAGTTCGATCTTGGTATCTACATTATCTTATCCAGCTTTGTATTCATAAGTATATATCTGCAGTCAGTCCCAAAGGATGAGCAAATTTTTTGCCATGGCTGATTGGAATCTGCAGCCGAGAAAAAGCGAAAGTCGGCCATAGAATCAGTACAATCTCAGAAAGAAGAAAAGAAGGAATTTGCGAAAAAGACAACAGGCAGAAAATGAAATTTTTTCATTGATCCTCTCCTTTACTAAACGCATGCCTCAGCGTCTTCAAATTGAACGCTTGTTCGAAAATGTCCATATCGACATCAACAACCCCAGCAGCCGGTCGCTGCGAGAAGGTAAACGGGCCGGTCGGCTGTTACAAATTTGGGTTTTCAGTTACACAGGTGACATTGAAAACTGAGAGAAATGCATAGATTTTCATAAACAATACCATAACCGATCATTTTTATATTTTATTAGGGCCATTGCGACAAACTCACCATATTAAGTCATTATTTTGTGAAGGGTGGATTTTTTCTTCATGGTTTTTTTATCTACCACAACATGAAAAAATCAAGAATTAACATTGTAATTCACTGGTCAGTGCAAGGTAGTCCTCATCAACAGCTGGAAAATGAAAGGCAAGCATGCCATTCCTAACAATTGAAAATCAATCCCGGTACCGCACTTCACCTGAAGCGTATACGGGAATTATTCTGTGGAGAACCATGCACCGGCACCGATCAGATATAATTCAATGGACTCCATGATATCAGCCAAGGGAACAGTTGCATTGCACCTACCTACTGAGTAGGTGGTTGGAACTGTGTCCAAGTACGCCCACGGGCTGTATCAGTTTTTTAACAGTTGAGCAATTCGAGATGTGCTAGCTTCACAGGAAACACCTAGTCATAAAAATTGAAGAAGTGCTATGTTCTCTTTTGAAAAATTTCTCAGTTTTTTTCAGTGTCTACTGCATCAAATGGAAAAAATACAAAGCAGTGGAAATAGAAATTGATAACCTTCCAAACGATGTATCGTTTGACCTCTTTTTCCATTCCCATCTGATATTTGGGGGTTGGATCTCACCCCACCCAGGTAGCGGGCGTGACAATATTGAAAATGTATTCAAAACAGTTTTTCCTTATAATTAAAATCTGCGGGATTGAAGAATTCTCATTTCTGAAAGCCAACTAGGAGAAATCGGCTTTGTTTCGTTTTTATTAGCCCAGCCAGTGTATTTCCCGACCAATTTATGTCGTCTTCAGTTCCTCAATAATGAATTGTTCTGTTAGAGTGGTAGAGTTATTCACCAACAAAAGTACTCATGGTCGTGTTCTTCGGCTCTGAGTGACAGGATCTGGTTATTCATTGTAAATAAGCCGGATCAAGAAACACAAATTTTGACTTTCACATAAAGTAATTTTCATGGTTTGTATCAGCTTCAAGTATTCATTCTTTCGAAGGCAGACTATGATAACGGCCTGATCTCTTATGAAACAGTTGATGATCAACATTGTGATTTTTCAGACCATATCATTCCAAATCACTAAGTTTATAAATATTATTTTGAACCATAATTTGGATTTATATCGCATTTTCTTGGGCAGTTCATAATTCAAATGAAACAACTTGAATTGTTTTCTCATTGTAGTGCAAAATAATATTTATATCGTTATTAGAAATCAGTTTTAGAATGATGTTTTAATCTTCTACATGACCTCAATCCAACACATACGTATCTAATATCGACATTTGCACAACCAATTTGTGTTTACCATAAAGATGACTCTTAAGGTCTACTCTAGTATTGCATCTATGGCCACATAACTTACAACCAAACTTTCCAAGATTTGAACATCTGAATCTAACGTGTTTCATAAGGTCTTTTTTTCTCTTATAGCTTCTCTGACATGTGTTGCAGGTGAATGCTGAAAAAAATCAAAACTCAGTTCCTCACTGACAAATGTAAAAATGTAATTTTTATCCAGTTATGGATTAAATACTTATTCCATGCATTAACCGCTACGTGAATTATATTTCCTCAACATAGTAGTTATGTATGTACCAAGAGTATAGAGTAGACGTTTATTCCCCGAATACGACGATCTTTGGCCCAAGAATTTGTGAGTCGCCCGAGGGCATATACACCTATTTATATCAATTAATTGATAGATGTAGTAGTTACTATGTGGTAGAAAACCATTTGAAATAAGAAATAAAACTTTCTATGTTTTTACATCACTAATAATTGAAACCTCTATTCGGTTTCGAATAGATGCTAAGACTGCTAGGAAAAAAAATTTAAAATAGAACTTTATGCCCGCACGGCCTTGAAGTATACTGTTATGTAGTTGGAAACACACTAATAAAAACCCGGTAATGAACTATTATGAGAAAAAACATATTTGTTATAGAGGTGGGACCTCATTGAAGGTCTCAGTGAAGGAATTCTCTTCAGCCTCAAGAAACTGACCAGGAAAAGATAAGCTGTCTTGACATATTCCACTTTGTCTCACAAATTGTACCACATCAGTATATGAGGTGACTCTCCGGGAACCGCGTCCATAGATATTGATGGGAGTATATCAGCTAAAATTGTTTCAGGTTCCAGACACCGATTATTATTAAAAAAACTTGAAACCTACATTCACATATCTGTCACTCTTGAAATAACAGTCTTGCATCAGGACCTTATTGTAAGGGGACAACTTTTCATGACTTTCAAATAAGAGTTTGTTAGTTTCAAGCACTAGTGGTCCCAAAAATATCAACATTCCACTGTCACACTATCTATCCTACATCTTAACACTAATGCCGGTATTCTCAGTTTTTCCACGGTTGTTGGATTTTTATGATGATCAGATTTCCAAAATGTCATCGGATTCTTCAGTTTGAACTAATCTGTATTGATGGTAGATTTGTTTCAATTGGAAAACAGTTTTAATTAATTAGAAACTCAAAAACTTTTCGAAAACAATGTTCCACTCTCTCTAACTTTTACAAAAATAATGGAAAAACGCCAGAATATTCACATACCTATGTAATTCTGCGACATCTTGTATGATATTTTCAAATATAATTTTTTTCAATTCCCGTTAGTATATAGTTATTGCAAATTTATATATATATATATATATATATATATATTTATATATATATATTTCTAAAATTCCTAATTTTAATGCATTGCTATATTGCAATAATATTTTGTCCTCATAGTGGCCCTGTTACATGTGTGCTTTTGTGTACATTAACTGAGCCTCGGATTGGAATATACTCTAGTAACTAAGCAACAACAAAAATCATGGACAGGAAGAACTTATTACAAAAATACATCGATGTTGGACTTAGACTTCCTCGACAGATTTCAGACGGATTTTTTGAAAAATTTGTATTAGAACCCAGATTCTTCACAAAAAATATATATTTGATCAAGGAATAATTTTCCACCTATGTCGTTCCATAAAAATATATATAACATAAACGTATCATGAATGGATATATGTAACTATAAAAAACGATATTGCCCTAAAGAGCATAAACTTGTGAAATATCGAAATAACTGAATACATATTCAACATTATCTTGAGTTCAAATTTTCTCCCGAAGAGATTGCTTTGAACTAAACTGTTATTTTTAATTCAGTTCACTACATTATGAACATTGGCCATATGCGTCTTCAAATTTCCCTTCAGCTTGAATTTCTTGAAACACATGTCGCATTCAAATTGGGGTAGTTTGTTGCATTCAAACTTGGAGTGAGTGTAGATGGAACTGGCATGTTTATATTTTTTATGGCAGACTTTACAGTAATACCAGACTCTTCCTTTTTCGGTCTCTTTGTAGTAGTTATAATACATAGCTGTAACAATAGTGTGTTATTATCTAGGTTTATGGAATAACTTTCATGGAGTTTCGAAAATTTATATACAGAGTACAAAAAATAATAACAATTCTTTAATATCGATCGAGCGTGACTGAAATACATAGCGTTGAAAGAAATAAAAAGTTTCTATTTTTCATATTTCTCATCTGAAGGCAAGTATAAGTTTTGCCAGAAAATATTTCATTCGGAAAATAAAATATTGAACATTATAACTTATTCTAATTATAGGTCATGTATGACAAATACACGGAAAATATTTGATAATAATAATATACCGTTATTGAAATAGTGTCAGCTCAATCTGAATTATGATAATAGTTAACGCACAGCCTTGTCAAGAATTACTCGATAGGGATGAATAAAATACAATTGCTGATCCAATATTTATAGGTCGGATTCAGGAATGATAATATAGTTAGAAAGGGTACTAATTAATACTCCGAGCGCGCCGTTCGATATGCTCCTTTTTACAAAAACACTTGTTTCATTCATCAAATATGAATATCAAGGAAAAGTCATTAATTCGACTTAGATTCATAGCCAACAATAATGTTTCACGATTTTTTTCTCGTAGTCTATTGATTAGGTTTGTTTCGATAAATAAAGAATTTTTGCAATCTGAAAATTGAAATGAAAACCATGATATTCTTCGAACTGGATACTGGAGAGGCCAACGAACAGATGATACCCTTTGGAGAAATCAGAAAGTATGATTATCTGCTTCTTCATCGACTATTCATGGTATTATTAAAAGGAATTCATAATTCTTTTCAATTTCCCACTATTTTATATTCAAATGGTAGGATCATACAGTTTTCCATGATTAGAAAATGACACAATCAGAATATTTGAAAAATATTCTTTCATACCTCAAATTCAATAATTATATATTTTATGCATTGAATTGTTTTTAAAAATGTGGAGAGTCAGAATTTTCTCATTTGTCCAAAGAATATTTTTCTGAAGCTTTTCAGAAATCGACTCAAGAAGTGAAATAATATTCAGGACTCTAGCCTGAAAAATATCATGGTTTCTATAATTGTTCGGATAAATATTGTTTGAATAATTCTGGGGTGTCTTTCGGGTTTGTGTACCGTAGTCAACATGTTTTTACTCTTGACGTTTCGCCTACAGCTTCGGTAGGCTATGAGGTAACAGGCGCAATGTTCAAAACGTCCGACATGGAAGCAGATATAAAGGGGACCAAAACGTGAACGAAGTAGTATATATTGTGAGAACGAGAACACTGCACCCGTTACCTCATAGGCTTTGATAATGCCTACCACAGCTGAAGACGAAACGTCAGGAGTAAAAACCTGTGGACTACGGTACACAAACCCGAAAGACACCTTAGAATCAGTTGACCTAATTCAATAAGTTGTGTATATAGTATTGTATTCATACTGATGAAACATTAGGGCCATTCAGAATGAGAACAGCTGAACATAAAAACAACTTGAGAAGACAGAAAAAAGATGAGTCGAAATTAGCTGAACACACATTATCAACAAATGGTACACACATGGTCGAATGGAATGACATTAAATTACTCATGATAGAACAGAACTAAAACTTAAAGAGCCTACCTGCATTAAATTGAAAGGAAATGAAGAGGTCGTGTTTACCGCCTGCCTCGAGAGTATAATGAGTACTAAGGAATTAGGTTAATTGCAGTAAACAAAATACTCTGAGGAGATAATACCTACAGGTGGGAACAAGCTGTCTGTCTTCGATCATTTCCAAAAGATCGCTGGAATGGGAAACTAGAGATTTGAAAATGGAAAGCTTACGGACGAATGATCATCTTTCGATCATGAGCACCACCAGTATTCACCTGCTTTCTTCACTGAAAAGGATTGCATGCGGTGCACAACCAAAACTGATATTTTCAATGATTTTCAAGTCCAAATTTTCTAGCGAGACCTACAGTTAGCGTGATAATGGTGCTCTCTGTGTAAGCACCTTTTATTCTGTTGCGATATTAATTTTCGTTTCATCATTGTTAATTACTTTGATAATATTAATAAAAAAAAACGATGACTACGTAACCTTCGGTATAAGAGGTGAGATTATTTCTAGATATCATAAAATAACGCCAAACTGTTATCAGGTGCAGTTGACCTGGATTAATGGAAGAAATCTGAGACAGTTCAAGGATGTGCACGATACGATGCTGTCTAGAGAAGCAAAATTTAAGAAAAAAGGTATAATGTCCGTTAATAAATTCAATGTTGAAAAATTAATTGGGATAATAATTGATAGATGAAGTCCATGTCAGATCAAGATTTATCCTTGAAGTAGTTCTCACCTGCCTCACCTCGGATTTTATAATTTAGTATAAATCTTCCTCTTCTGAAGATGCTAACAAGGTAATAACAATTTGGTGTCAATTGATCTCCGGAAAAAGTCATATATTTCTACAACTGAATTCTCATTCAGAATTCTTCTGAATGAATGTACTGTATTAAATCACTTGAAGGAGGTGAGTTGTATATGTTCTCTTCAAAGGATATCAATATATCAGTATATCGATGTATTTGGGAAATGTTGAGTCTGAACGAATCCTCGGAACATGAAGCAACTGATCACGGTTTGAAATTTTTTTTAATACATAAGTTCGATAAATCTGTACATAAGATATATAAGATGATTATTCAAATCCCAGTTGTTCCATCAATATTCCATGTTTATTTCTACAATGCGTTTTGAGTACATTCCTTCTGAAGCATCTATAATCGCAGCTTGGGCATCGTAAGGCAGGTTCTTTGCCGCATTCATACCTCTGGTGCCTCTTTAGATTATGAGACATAGAATACGATCTTCCGCAAACACATCTGTGAGCTGAAATTGAAATCGTTCATTATTTCGGGCAACTTACGAATCCGTACATGAATCGGGGATTCTGTGAGAAATGTTGCGCAGCCTATTGTCCTCGACGACTAGTCAGAAAAATCTGCGAGCATTCAGCCCACTCGTTCAAACCAAACGAATCCGATAAAAAGATTAGAATTTTGAAATTGTTCACATTTATAGTTACTGAGTCACTTCAATCATGAATATTTTCCCAAAGAAATCATTTCCGGTGGTGTGCGATCGGGTATATAGGTGTTGGCATTGGAAAATTTCAATTTGTCATAGACTTTGTCTTCTATGGAACTCGTCTTTCATTTATGCGATTTTATCAAAATGTTTTAGCAACAAATTTGAGAAAAAATTCACAGGCATTTCATGAAATTATCTAGTTATTTATACAGTTCACAGAAAGAGGGCTCACCTACAGGCTGGTTTAATGAGCGAGAATGTGCAGAAAAAAATTGTTCGAGGTTCGCAAGTCAGTCGTGCTTGAATCATACAACGAAAAAAATAATTATCCATTTGATATCAGAAAGGACAACGTAATTCAGCATACACCCAACCTTTCAAGCAGCTCTTCATTAAAAGAAGAAATATCCCCATAGAAGTATACTTTCGATATCGCCACGACCGGCATGCATCCTAGATTGCCCCTGCGGCAATTTGTGTAGCCCGTTTTATCATGTTGATATTTATTGTTGACTTCTGATGTTTTTTCTGAGTGGGTACTTTTGAATTCTTCATTCGGTTCCTCATTTATAATAATCTGTTTCTCAATCGTTTCATTGATTTTTTTTGCATTTCACAACTATCTATCGTTACTCATGATTTGATGATGTATGAAAATACTTCTTTGATGGCCGAAGTAATACTATCTTCCTCGGGACAACCCATTCCTTTTGTGTGGTGAGCCTCAGAAAAGTATAATGCAACTAATTCACAATACCTATAATTGCAGCTTCTGCTAGATTGGAGATTCTGTCATTGCTAGTTTCAGTATCATCATCAAAACCCTTGCTGCAAAATAGGCAAAGATTTTTACAACAAAAAATAACTTTTTAGTACATGTATTATCACCGATTGATGGTCTCTAAAGTATACAAAAATTTCTATAATTCATACCAACCCCGGTTCGACTACATACTATCATGGAACACTCGTGGTAATTTACTTCCTTCTAGAAATTGCAGGTATACGAAAGTCTATTCCCGTGCAGATATTTGTCGATTAAAAATTCTATGAATTTCATGTACTTTATCACCAAAAATGGTGGGGAGTTCTGTCGTATGATCTGATATGACGATGATCTCAAAAAAATCCAATCCTTCATAGGAAAATAATTCTTCTCGAATTTCTTAGTGCGCTATCATTTCGCAAATAAAATTTACGAAACGTATTTATCGCGACGTTTGTTTTGGGCACTATTCATTTTATATCTCGACCTAACAAACCTAAGCGGATCTTGTCCACCTAATCTAATCCGATCTAACTGAACATTACTGAATCAATAGCTTCAATTTTTTTTCACACAAAAAATTCGCAAAATTTTTCTACGCTCATATTAATTTACAGTATGATAACGTTCGCTGAGAAATATTATTTGAATTCGCTCTGAATTTTTGCCTAAGAAGGGTGTATACCATCATAACGTATGAATACATATATTTACTTCCTTCTAAGGATTCCATATATACTTTCAGAATAATTTTTCTGTGAAGAGATATTATTTTTTTTCATTTGTAATTGAAGTTTTGATTTTCGTTATGCTGAAATTAAACTCAAGTATTCAATTAATAATCATGATAATATATAAATATATTTTCTTGTGAACAATTAACTTTTAACAACAAAAAATTATCACTTATTATCTTCCTAGAGCATAAATCATTTCTGGAAGTTTTTTCGAGTTGCAAATTTTTTGGAAATATCAGGTGTTATTGCGTCAGCCAAAAGAATATTTTCTGAAAAAATTCTCAACTGAAGAAAAGTGTTAGGAATCAATTCAAGTACATAGGAGACTAGGTAAGAAAATCCCATGCCTAATCAATCTGAAATTATTCAATGGATCAATTGAATCAGATGAAATTGTTCCGTGAAAGGAAGGAATGACGTAAAAAGGAAAAACAGAAGTGACTCGAACCGATTTGAACCAGTACTGCTTGGTTTGGAGGAAATCAAGGCTGAGCTAGACTAAGCTGACACAATATGCGTTGTCAAATTCTCACATACATATGCAACCACAGGAATAAACTAATTTTTTAACCGCTAAGAAATCTGAAATTCCCGTCAAAATTTCTTAAAGGAAAAGTCAAGATTTCTTTACTCTGAGGAATTTCCTTGCTGTTGTTGGTGCCATTGCACCGCTCTGCTTTGGTTATGGTTTATCTGAGCCAGGATTCGTTAATCAAATTCCTTGTTCCTCAGCAATTGAACCAAACTTACTTAAATCTGTTTCAAGACAAAGCGGTGCAACTGGTCCTCAGTACATTAATGATTGAAAACAGTTTCCATAGTAACCCAAGTGACTCTATTACGACTTTCAAAGCACCCTTCATTTGTGAATGAAATCATTCTAGATTTTTTCAAAACTAATTATTATATGTCGAAGTTTAAACGTTTTGCGAAAAAATAGCATGTTCACCTCGTAGAGGAAGCCACATTCCTGGACTCTGTGTTGCCAGGTCGAGGCGCAAGCCAAGACTTTTGCAGTTAAGACATTCTCACTTGAATCAGATCGTTGCCATAGCAAAATGTCTGATTGCGAGTATATCATTGGTTCAAATTCACAGGCATGAGATTTCCTGTATAATTTTTACATTCTACTATACGATATTGGTATTCATTTAATTGTCGAAAATAATTGGTTCAGTTTGGACATTGGAATATAGTGTGACTCAGTTTCTACACAATCACCCACCTCATTTCGAAAATTATGGGAGTTATTTCTGAACAATAATTTGTTTCATTCAGCCAGAACATATTAACATGAATCAACAATTACTGCAAAAACACAATGATCTGGTACTCGTGTGTGATATTTGCTAACGCGGTATACACTTGATATGACATAATATATATATATATATATATATATATATATATATATATATATATATATATATATATATATATATATATATAATTGAAAAATGGTCCCATAGTTCCTAACTCAGCTCTAGATGACTGATGAAATCCAATTAGCTATTAGTATTGCAGTACTGGAAATTCCTGAATTGAGTGCAAGTGAAAGTGGCAAAGATTTAGAAATTTCGTAATCTTCAGTTGCCAAAAGTTTGTAAGTTTGAAATTTTCACCCTTACCACGTGCAACTACCCCAGAAGTTGAGCAGGTTTTTTGAAAAGACAGCAGTTTTGTCGGACAATGCGTAATAAAATACACATTTCGTAATACCCACACTCTCCGAACATACCCGAATCATGCACTTTTGCAAAATTATTCCTTTTTGTAGATAAGCCCAAATTGAATGTGTAAGGTTGGGTTGGGTTAGTTAGGTTGGGTTAATAAAAAATTGCAGAATATTGTAGCGAAATGTGAGTGCAAGGCAGCGCACCCGTAACGAGCACAAACATAAGTGGTGTATGGGGCGGCATTGCGGACGATTACGTCGTCGGACCATATTTTTTCGAAAGAAAATTGAATGGATGAGAGTTGCTTCGATTCCTCAGAGAAGGCTCTCCTAGGCTAACAGGACACTAACCTGAACATAATAATTCAGTTAGATAGATGGGAAACCTGTCCATTTTTCTGGAAGAGTACGTGGGGAGCTGGATGAATGTTTGCAGATAAGTGGATTGGAGGAGAAGGACCTATTGTGGGCCGCCGAGGTCACCGAAACTAATAAATAGGTAATTTCATGTATAATGCGAATGAAGACTAATATACCGAGTGTTCCATTGGTGAAACTCGCACAAACTTCAACTGAAAATGACGAAAATCATAGTAACATTCGAAGCTGCGCGTTTTTCCTGTTATTTTGATGGCCAGCCCACCAAATAATGAAACAACTCGATACCTGCGGTTTCATTCAGAGCCGGCTTCACTTCCGAATTTTACAAATGAAATTTGAAACTTAGCAACGACACAATGTTGCAAAAACATTAAACCCTCAGTGGGGAACTATGGGACCATTGCATTAACATAAAATATGGGTTGTTAAAATTTACCAATTATATTATTTGCTCTCGAGGAAAAACAACAACCTGTGTATCTGAAACAAATTTCAAACTGTTCCCATTGTGATATCATGCAACTTTTTTCGTATCTTTTCGCATTTTTCATATGTCGAGCACATATGTACTATTGGGACACCCTGTATATAAGTGTATGTGAGGGTAGAGTTCGGGTTGAACTGCGTCTAGAGTTTAGTGTTCGACGTTTCGGCTCCAGTTTGGAATTATATTATTTGCTCTCACGGAATGCAACAACCTTTATATCAGTAAATGATTTCAAATTATGGCCATTGTGATACCATGCAACTTTTGTCTGAAACTTTTTTCGTATCTTCTAATATTTTTTATATATCGAGCAAATACACACTACTGGGACATCCTGTATATGTGTGTGATGATAGTTTGGGTTGAACCGCGTCTAGAGTTCAGTGTTCAACTCCGATTTTGAAGCCATTTTCATGAAGGATAATGTGACTTCACTCTGGGGTCTCAATCTGCCAACTCACAGGGAAAGGATTTGTGGCTCGACGTCGGGGCCTCAATCTGCCTACTCCCCTCGAATTCACTCTGAGGTCAAGACCTCCTCCTTAACTGAAAGGTCGAAGGCTGTTCGTGATATTCATATCAGCGGAGGTCACTGAAGTAAAAGTAATAAGCTAGTGGTGAGGGTCAGCTAATAATCATCACTGGACATCGTAATGGGGACTGGACATCGTAATGGGGACTGGACATCGTAACGGGGACTGGACATCAGGAAATTAAGAATTAGTTAGAAGTATTTGTCAGTCATCGCCTTCATTTAAGGCAGGTAGGTCGATTTTCTATTTCGATGGCATCACAAATTATCCGAGCTTGTAGTGTTATTGCTATGGCGATGGTCTTGGTGTTTCCAAGGTCTATATTTTGTCCTGTCTCTTGATGTTAGTCTGACCTACAAATGTTCGATGTCAATCGGAACAATGAATTGAATATATTGCCTGGGTTGGAATTTCGCCCTTGCGAGAACGGAGAAATATGGACATTTGATTGTTGGCGATGAATATCGTTTTGATATCCTGTTTTTTTTCAGAATTTGGACTATTTTGTCAGTGACAACTTCAAACTAGGAAAGAAAAGCTTTGTGGAATACGTTGTTGTCCTTTGGATCTATCTGTGACACTGGATAGGGGAGCTTGATGACGACGGATAGAAAGCCTCTGAAACCATTTCGAAAAAGGGTTGTGAATGAGAAATTCCAAAGGAATCTGTATGTACTGGGTTAGGGTGGGAGTTTACGTTCATGTATCGGTTTGTGTGTTTGCTTACTGTAGACTGTGTGAGTCGATGGATTTTGTGATGAGGATATCTAAGTATGGAAGAGGGTTATGAGTTACAATTTTCATTGTGAACTTCATTTTCTCATGAATATCGCTAGGGTGATCAAGGAAATTGTAGTTTCGGAATCGTGAGGATATATGAGGAGCGCATCAACTACATATCTGAACTAGCAGAAGGGTGTCTGTGATCTTAGTTTCGAAGTCTTCAATGGAAAGGTTTGCCAAGACTGGTGAGAGTGGAGATCCTATAGGAACGCCTTTTTCTTGTTTGTATGTAAATGGTATCTTGGAAAGGAAAGTATGTATAATAGTGTTTGGTTTCAAGAATGTTCAATGTCTCTGAATCAGGGATAATTGTAAATAGAGACACTACGTCGAAACTCACAAGGATGATAATTTAATTGATATAAGAATTTTTGAGGATTTCACCGCGATGATGCATAGGAAGTCTTGGGCTCGATTGAGTAATGTTCAAATTGAAATATTGAAACGATTCTTCCAGAAGAATTGAATTGAATTTTGGGTTCGAGCTGGCGATTATACAATAAAAATACTACGAGAGTGATTTTGAAAACAGTTCGTCTGAACTGTAGTACCTGTTTTTGAATAAAAAATTGGATTCCCTAACTCATTTTATGCCACAATGCACAAATGAAAATACAGAATGCCAGGCTCACCTCTCATCCATATTTCATTTCATTTAATCGTTCGTCTCCAGAAGTAAGATTTGTTAACATTTGTGTCCATCATTTCATAAAATTCCTTCATTCGTGTACATTCGAGAATTATAGTTCTTCAAAGGTCGTAGAAAGGCCCACTCCACATCCTTTTTTGCAATCAGAATCAACGGGATGTATATGATCTCAGTCATCAGATTCCCTTTGTAACTCATTTCACCTTCTTGAATAATTTGATTGGTTAGATATAGCTCGAAGTTCAAAAATAATTAAAGTATACTTTTCAAATAATACACGGTGACTTAGAACCACCGCTATGCAATACCCATAGAAATTCAATGAAAATCAACTCTTATGCCAATCACACTTTGATAAGTTCATAATATGAAAATTTATGGGGCATCTGTGGAAGTCCTGTGTTCAGCAAACGCAAAATCTGGGTTGGACCTTGAGTACAACGCAGCGCGTAAATTTTTTTGGAGATGATTTTTTTTTTTTTTGGTTCCGAGTATTTTCTTTTTCGAAAGCAGAGAATGAAAGATTGGCCATAAACAGCTGTTACTGTCGCCCAGTCTTATCCTATTTCTGACCTCTGGGGGGCTATAACTTCCTATTATCACCTAGGTTGGTGCATAATCTCATTCAAAACTAGGTACTGTAGTCCAAACGAACCTTTATTATTTGGTTCTTCCATTCCTGAAGAAACAAGTATAATTTTCTACAGCTATAGGTACGTCTTGAGGTACAACACCTTCCTTGAAAAATATAGTACTCATCCATTATTCGATTAAATTGTGCTCTCATAGTTCACAGAAACTAGCTTAACTGAATGAGTTTAAACTTATTCCAAATTGCATACGCGATAAATGTCTAGGTTCAGTAGCTTCTCACTCAGTCTGAGTAAAATTGCCATTATCATCTCCCTCAGTGTTTGTTGACCATAATTTTTCAAATTTGACTGAAAGGTGGCTATCACTTATTTTTATTTCCTGAATTATGTGGATGAACATTAGTTTCGAATCAGGAATTTCTGATTATTTTAATGGCTGAGGTCACGTTACAAACACGAAGGTCGACTTTGCCCCAACGAGGATGGTTCGCGAAGCAATTCGCCCGCCATCTGAACGGAGGGCTGTCGACTGAACTATCAATGATGGTGTACTTCGCACCAACAAGAAGCATTCACCGTGGGCACGGGTGGCTAACGACGAACATGATGTTGTGCCGACTGGGCGGTTATATATTGGTCGCGGTCAGAATTGTTGTAGCGTACATAAAAATGTATTTGGTTAGTTGGTTACTCAATAATCATCTTGGTCATAGCCAAATAGGTAAGCGGGGGAGGCACAGGTGGCCCAATGCGACCGATGTGCGGAAGAGAAAAACTCCCATTTTCTCACAGATATAAGATATGTTTCTTTTTTCCGATTTCTGCTCTCTTTCCGACCAACCGTTCATCAGATACAAAATTCAGAAAAGTTTGGCTTTTATAAAATGTATAGGAGCTATGACGCTGAAACTGGACACACTATATCTGTGAACGGTTTTACATTGTTCTGAAAATATTTTCAATAAAATTTTTGGTATGTTTCGAGTGATATGACTTCACGTGTCCCACCAAGGTGAACTTTCGTTTGCAGGTGTACTTGCAATATGGACAGTTGAAGGAATCCTGAGTCAGTGTCATCATAGTTTTGAGCTGTTTTCCTTTATGCATCCTCCGGGAGAGTTTGTACTTGTGAAAACCTGAAAATTTGAAATATCAGTAATTTCATTGGCCTCGTAAGATGAAGTATCAATCGTATGAATAATACATATTTAACCTACATGCTGTGAAGACCGAAATATCGAAATTGATCATTTACATTGACATGAATTTTAAAAAATGTCTATCAGGTAAAATGTCAATAAAAAAAAAGCGAAGTTTAAATAATACTCTATTCCATAGACATATAGCCTTTCTTAGTCATATAACAGGCAAGGATAACTTCATGGCAGAGATATCGTTTGGGTATTCAGCACTTTTCATTGAAAGTATAAAAACAGAAGTGAGATTAACAACTAACATATATACATACAAACAAGGTGTGTCTAAGAAGAATTGTCATACAATTAAATCCAAAACTTGAACGAAAATAGAATTGCTAAATATATTCGTAGTGGGTTAATATTCATCAACAATAAATACTAGGGTCTAGTGATATGATGAAAAAAAAATATGGCTTCAAGTTGTATATTGGAAACATATTATAACCACTCGATTTTTTATGTAGGTATTATTTACCATGATGAGTGATTTGCAACATATTTTTCCAATTTCATTTCACCCGAATAAGTAATTTTCAATTTATCGAACGTTTTGACAAAATTATGGTATTCAGTGGTGTGAAATAACACGACGAAAATTAGCATTTTCAATGGACTCCTTAACGAATCTTAAAAAACACAAGTGGTTACCATTCACTATTGCTTCCTTCCACCTTTTGAACTATTCCCTATAGTCGATAGCAAAATTGGTTGCTCATAATGATAATGACATGAGCTCGAAAGATTGTAGTGAATTTAGTGCTGGATCTGGTATAGGATTTCAATGTACTACTGTAAAATTTTGACTAATTCGCTTATTATGGCCTGAGTTCTGTTGACAAATCAATCTGATACTTTTCTAAATGAATTGAATTATGTGCTCTCAGAAAATGAAGTACCCTTCGGTGTTATAGTTCGGGTTTCATAAATGATAAAAATGATAAGTTTTGTTTTGCTTTTTTAAATATACTGAAGGAATGTGTGAAATTCGAGTGAATGCATTGGAAAGCAGGTGATAGTACAGAGGACAACCCTTGAAATATCCAGAGGACCATGGGAATAATCTTGAAAAATATTTCACAGGATGTTTGTTATTTTTCTTGAACCACCTCCAAGGGGATCCTCCATATTTTTTCAATACGAAGCTGTATTATTTCTTTCATATTCGAAAATTTTTCGGAAATACTTCTTAAAATGCTCAATTTTTTTTAAAAAACATTGAAACATTGTCAGCCTAAGCAGAATTTTACAAATATTCAGAGGTTGTTTGATGGCCTTTCCTATTATAATAATTTCATATCATCATATAAAAAACAATTGTAATGAATCCACATCAATAAGACAAGAAAAGGCCCCAAAACCAATTTTGTGACCTTTCAAAATATCTTATCTCACAATTTCGGTGACAGCTGCATGTTTGATTCAGTTCTCAAGTGATGGAACAGGCTAGGTCCCAATATTCTTCACCTGATTTCATTGGTTACCAATGGAATCAAGCGAAGAATAATGAGACGAAGCCAATTTCTATATTATTATTACTAATAAATGATGAGGGCGAAGGTTTGAAAGCTATTGTGCCCAGAAAAGCAATGAAAATATTGAATTCAGTTTTGAAAACCAAACTGATTCATGCGTCGTATTGATTCTTCATCAGGTAAACAGTTCCATTGCGAAAGAATCTTGTCTGAAGGAATGAGCTCTAAGTCGATGATCTAAACTGGTCTCGAAGAGGAACGACATGTCGAGCGATGAAGATTTATGTGAGATGGGATAAATCAGGATGACATATATCCTATCTCTTTTGTCGATATCCTATCTCTTTTGTCGAAAAATGGCCAATGCAGTCAGTCTAAGTCGTCTGTTCTGGCGGCTGCGGCTGTTCGGTCAGACCAGATTTTTCATTGACAATTACTTCAAGGTCTCGATGTTGTTCGACAGTTGGGACATTGATGCCAGATAGTATATACTTTGCTCGTGGATTGTTGTATCCAATGTGGATAACTTCACATTAATTTACATCCATTGGTGTTTCCCATATATCACACTATTTCTCCACAGTAGACAGGTCTGTTTGCAATGCTTCTTCATTGTTGATTGGGTTTCCTGAAACTTGCTGTCATCTGCGAAGAATGTATGTTTGGAGAGGAGACAATGTGTAAGATCTGACGCATATAGAAAAAAAAGTGTTGGTCCCAGGACAGTTCCCAGGGAAACACCTGAATCCACTTCGTTACAGCTTGAAAAACAAGGTATGACTTTTACTCGATAAGTTCTCTTCCCCAAAAGATTTATATCATTGCCCTTATAGTTTCTCGTCCAGAATTATTCATGAATCATACTGAACCGATATGGCAACTATCACACTGTCAACAATATTAAATTATTCTGGAAACAACAAGTCAGTTCGTGACAACAAAAAGGGCTCCGGAATTTGGGGAAGTTATTGATTTTCTTTTAAGTAAGTTTGTAGTGGAAAATGCCCTTGTTTGGGATAACAGTGAATGATGCACATCGACCTAATTCCATATTGATTTCCTACAGTGTCAGAATATATCTATTGCTGTATTGAATCTGTAACACTAAATGAAGAACCATATTCTGTAATGAATATAATGCAATGAATTTTTGGTTTTTGCATGAACGTAGATTATAAACGCGACATTGTTGAGGTAACAATTTACATATTGACACGTTCAATATTCGAAGGTTACTTCGAACAGAACGTTTCAACTAATTTTTTGTTGAAAAGCCTCGCTTTTGGGCTCTCAAAATGATTCATGCTAGTATCAATTCCCTGCATTTTCAACTTATACCATAGTTTGCTCGTACTATAATTATCATGACTCATTATAATGAAAATAACGAATGGAAAAAACTTTAAATCAGTGTCATGTAAAACAGTTTCAGTAATGGTCATACAAAAGTTTGAAATAATTTGTGTGGAAATGACATCAAACTGAGATCAACACCGTATTGAGAAAAATTGCACCTGATGAGCAAATACATATCGACCATTTTGAATGAACTTACTTGGTAAGGGAAACGTGATGGTCAGAGAACTAGTGCACATCAAGGACGACGATTTTATTGTGGATGAAAAATTTGAAGTTGACAGCAATATTGTTGATTGCCGCTGCGTTACTGCCTATAAAACGACTGCTAGAGCGGAGTTGTTTCGAAATGGAAAATTTTTGTCATCGCTTTGTGCATACAATTTCGCATTAAGGTGTTCGGAATTGGCACAAATAAGAATTCGAAATCATTCAAGTAATGCCTCGGTAGTGTAGTGGTTAGCGCGTCCGCCTAGAAAACGGAAGACCAAGGTTAAAAATTCCCACCAGGCAACCTATTGGTTGCTCACACAAGTCTCGAAATCTGGGGGTTGACCTTCGTCAGCTGGTTAACGGAACGAACAATTTTCGAACAATTTTTAGTGCATTTCTTTTCAGCGCAACGGGTACCAATATTTTCGATTGCAGGGCATGCATAGTTGTTTGCTTCGATGCGACTACCAGTTACCAAAATTCATGCTGTTTATGCAGACATGGTGACTTCTCCTATTGTTTCATTACTTTTCCTTTAGTGAATACACAATACACAGAAAAGATCAAGCTTCGAATGTTTGTATTTTTATATAGTCAACCCCCCCTACCATTACCTGAAGAAGTAGAAAAACAAAGTCGAAGTGAACGAATAGTTTCTGTTCCAATTTGATCTATTGTATCACCACTTATTCATGATCCCCCCAAGAAGTGGTATGATCTTGTGATGCCTTCAGGAATCATTTATATTTCACAACGTATATTTTCACTTGTAAAAATTCATTCTGACTCCTAAGGAATGAACTTGGCTGCAGACGTAGTACATCAAAGAAACCACTTTCTTCCAAAGGAGATGAGAGTGTGAAATCGGTATGTTTAAATATCACTTGAAGAGAATGGTCCAAAACCAAATGCATTTCGTCGAATTGGATTTTCCACTCACACCCATTCTTTGTAAAATTCAATCGTTTTGAATAACTGGTTCATTTCAGCGTTGACTGAAAGTGAAATTCCGTTGAGTTGAAACTCCTAATTCCTCTCTTTCTCTAGTGAATTTTTCAAGCACAAATAACTTTTTCATTCAGAATATTTACTGTGTACAGTATTCATATGATTTCTACACGAGAATTTGTGCTTGAAGACTCGTTCACAATGCGAACAATGATACTGCCCGGATTTGTTGCACTCAATGCGTAGGTGCCGCCTAAGCGAATCAGGTCTTCTGTAAATCTTCGAACATTGTGGACACGGATATCTACCTGAAAATGATTGGAGACATAATAAAATGAAATGACTTTTTTTTTCAATTTGGTGTACACCCAAAACGAACTCATGAAATTACTTACGTTTTCAAGTGAAATTAGGACAATCTTCGTAAGTATTCCCTGAATATTTTTTCGGAAAGCAGCATTTCATCTGGTGATCCACAACTATCAGCCAAGGTCATGTATATAAAAATGACACCATCTGACAAACTTTGGACCAATAAAATTTTTGGCTCCAAAATCCAGTACAAAGACTACATGCAACGAAATGATTGAAAAGTTTAAGGAGAAAAGTTTGATCACAACTATTCAAGTGTTCAACTGGGCCCTGGATTTCGTAAGACTTCGGCACCAAATTTACGTCTCTCTCACTTCCCCATTTTTCTTAGGAAGATGGATATAGGCTAAACACATACTGAAGGAGGAAATCTGGAATATTTCATGAAATTTTCGCTGGAACTCTCTTTTGATTTGAATGAAATAACCCCCAAATGTCACTCCCGATGGTCGCTTGCCTGAGATTAACTATTCTCAATGTAACATTTGAATTATTCTGATGTGAAGACTACAAAGCAGCAGGTCTGATGAAATATCAATTGACTGATTGAAATTCGTTATTGGCAGATTTTAATCTGTTACTGACAGAATATAATCTTTCATTGACAGATTTGATCTGTCATTGAGAGATAAAAATCTGTCAATTGAGAAATTTTCTAATTCCACAGTGGCACTAATACAAAGGTTGTAAAGGGAGTAAAAATGTATCTTATTGAATATTGAATATATTCAGAAATAGTAACGATTTTCAATAGTGCTTTCGTCACTAACAACAGTATTTTCAGCACCGGAGTGAGAACATCGCGAATGAGGACATGATAAATATTTTATTCGATAACTTGCCGACATAACTTGCTGATAATAACTGTTTGAAAGGAGTTATTTATGTTCAATGCTTGGAATCATGCAAACCTTGGTTTTCTGTGCCATATCGGGGAACACTTCACATCCTGGCAGCTCATGATTACGTACAGATCCGACTGTCTAGAATAGGTACCACAAGAAGGTGTTGTTGTTGGATAATAATTCAATGTATCAATCGAAAAACGGACCGAAAGCAACCAAAAGCGTTTGTTCTCGAAGCATACTATTTCTTTATAGTTTACTAAACGAATAAGTAGGGGTCACAGAGGAAACGTTTCGGTTAACTGGAAAATTTTAGCGTTGACTGAAATTGAAATTTCATTGAGTAATGTTGCAACTGAACACAAATAACTTTTACAAAGTTGATAATCATAGTTCCACTCTTTATCTGATGAATTTTTCGAACACAAACAACTTTTTCATTCAGAATATTTACTGTGTACAGTATTCATATGATTTCTGCATGAGAATTTGTGCTTGAAAACACGTTCACAATGCGAACAGTGATACTGTCCGGATTTGTTACACTCGATACGTAGGTGTCGCCTGAGCGTATTAGGTCTTCTATAAATCTTCGAACATTGTGGACAAGGAAATCTACCTGAAAAATATTAGACGTAAAATCAAATGAATTATATCAATTTGGTGTAAACCCTGAAAGATACCTTGATAAATTTCAGAAAAACATGTTGTACACAGATCATAACAGGTGAAAGAACATTATTGAAGCATATAACATATGAAATGTTATGAATCCTTCGTTTTTGCAAACTACTCTCTATTTATGAAGGAATATCCTATAAATGGTATCTGTTTGATTCAAGTGTCAAGTGATTGGTATACGAAGTTAGCAAAAGAATTAACTTCAATCCTATTTAGCACATCGTATTCAAGTTGCACATCATAAGGTGCAATATTGATAAAATATTGGTTTGATAGCTCATTGCTAAAAATTCCCTCCATACATACATACATTATTTAACTACTTTCACGTAAGTTTACATTTGTAGCAGGTCTTTTGAATGAGCTAGAGCCCACAGTAGAACTTATGTTCAAACATAAATACACATATCTCAAAAATATATAAATATCGACGGCGTTGAAACACTGTGATAATATATTCCATAACAATATCGAACACATTAAAAACATTTAAGACGTTACTTCTTAAAAACATTCAAGACGTTACATCTACAAAGGGGGAGGTGTCTAAATATTCTGCAATTGTATAGAAGCTTGATTTTGTGAGGAACTGTCTGACCTTATGTATGAAACAATTTCTAGACAAACATTTAACTTCCCTAGGTAGGTGATTGTAAAGAGTTAAATTGGGAGAGTTATTCATAGATTTTTTCAATCTGTATTTCATAGGTCTGATTTTATCTGCTCGTCGTGTGATGTAATTATGGAAGTTTGAGTTTAGCGAAAGTTTATGTTTATTATTATGGATTTCTGAAAGTTGCTGGTATATAAATAAAGATGGTAATGTCATGATACCGTATTTTTGAAATAGTGGCCGACAGTGGTCTCTGTCAGTAACCTGCGAACGCAAAAGTTCTAACAATTTTTTTTTCTAAGTTTAAAGACTTTTTCTGACTTGGCTGCGTTGCCTCATAAATTTATACCATAAGCTATGTGAGAATGAAAAAATGCATAGTAGGTGTTCAGCAGAACATCTGTACTCACAAGTTTCCTTAGTTGTCTTATAATGAAGATCGCACTAGATAATTTAGAGCAAAGTAGCTCAATGTGTTTTGACCAATTTAAGGAATCATCGAGAGTAACACCCAGAAGTTTAACGTGGTCTCCCACAGTATATTTGTTGAGAAGTTCAGACGATTTGTTTTTGCCTCGTTCAGCTTCAAACAATTTGCAGAGAACCAGTATTCTGCTTTCTTCTCTACTGTTGCAATAGAAACGTTTGGGCACACATCTAATGGAGTTGAGTGAATCAATGTTGAATCATCAGCGAATAATATACAAGTAATTGATTGCATGTGGTGTTTTTCCAATAAACAACAGTGGTCCCAGAACGGAGCCATGAGGGACTCCATGAATTATGGGCTCAAATTTAGAAGTACTTCCGTGTAAGCTAACGCACTGCTTTCTATTTTGTAAATACGATTGAAAAAGTTTCGAAGGCACCCCTCTGATCCCATAGCGCTGGAGCTTCTCGATCAGTAGTTCATGTTGG
>JAVJAQ010005917.1:600000-770000 GCA_032362365.1 Zygogramma bicolorata
TTATACACTTATTGCTGTTTTTTCTAAGACCGTTAATCAATAAAAATTATATATAATAAGGAAAGTGTGAGGATTTCTAAGTCAATAAATATTTGCTTGCACTGAGAGGTCTGGCAGGCACCTTATTATTCTTGCATAATAAATGGTTTGTCAATATAAGATGATGAAGATTTGGTCTAATGAAGAATCTATTGAGATCCGGCTTTTTTTTAATTGAGAGATGTTATTGGCTGTATCTACAACCACGCTAACGTCATATGAAGATAGTGACATTAACTTTTCGCGTGGTTCTCTTGTTCTTGGTCAATCATCACTAATTAAGCTTCGACAGTTTCCTTATGATCACTTCACGTCGATTTCGCGTGGAGCATTACCTTTGTGATATTGAATATGAAGAACAAAATATCTCTAGAAAAAAAAGAAAAATGGATTCGTGGCGAATGTTCGAAGGATTTGAGGAATCCATTCATACAGTGTGATTCTTGTCTTACATGATATGATTTTAAATGTGTCGATTTGATGAAACCGCCGAATATAAATTCATGGTTTTATCGATTTTATATATAGGTATTTTGTAATATAGGTAATGGCGAGTTCATGAACTCACTTCGATTGAAGTAAGAGGCAATGTAATCAACCATTTAAAATTAATGTGTTTATAAGCAAAACATATATAAAGTAGAAACCAAATATCTGTCTGAGCATAGGCTCCGCCTTCAACGCAACATTAGGTAAATTTACTGAATAATATGTAATAAATTACAGCATCGTAGTGGTCGTTGAAATATATTTTTGATTTGCCCTGTCACTTCCACGGCCACTAGGAAAGCTATGATAATTTTTAGAAACCCTGTATTCAATTTTCGTGATTGTCATTTAAATTCTTGAACTCGTTGACTCTATAAACTCACCATAAGTACAAAATTATTGAGTATAAAAGAGAATATACTTTATTGTTGCATGCAATAAATCATGGTCACAAAGCTCGGAGAACATACAATATAAGTATATATATATATATAATTAAATGTGATATCGAGTGAGAGACATGGTTACATACTGAGATAACAATATCAAACAAAAGAAGAAGACAAGCATACAAATGTGTAAATGAAATTTCAAAATTACATTTTATAAGATACACCGTTGATGGAAAAATCAAATCAAAAGGAATCTTCAAAGTATTCTCCTCAGGCATAATATACTTTGCCAATCAGAAGGTTCTTCATTGACTTTTTAAATTCGATTATAGCTCCTATTTCCTCAATTCCTGCAGGAAAATGTTAAATTTAACAACCTCTGTAAATGAAAGTATTTTAATAAGTGTTGTGGAAGGAAGAGGGAGTTTAAAATTGTTTACAACTTCTTCATAGTGTAAATTACATTTGAAAGTCAGTAAGTTAGTTTATTTCATGTTGAAAGACAATTTTATTCACACCAGTTGTGGACTTTTTTCATATCTTCATCAACTTGATTTTTTAAAGCTTTGGTGTTGCGACTGTTCCAAACAATAGTTGTCAGCGAATAATGTAAACCTGCTTGAAGTACTGATCATTTCTATAAATAAAAAACAGAACTGGCCCAAGAATGGAGCCCTGAGGAACCCCACATTTGATTTCTTCCTGATTCGAATCATCACTAGTTCTAACAATATGGTACCGATTTAATAAATATGATTCTATTCACTGGTAAGAGAGTCCCATAAAACCAGAGTATTGAAGTTTTTGCAGAAAATATTTTATGTTCAACACAATGAAATGCTTTTGATAAGTCACAGAACATTGCTGCCACCACCTCTCCACCTTATTTGACTAATTTCTCGGATATCTTTGCAAAAGTTGGAATTAGGGCAATTGACCGATAGTTGGGAGTGTTCAACTGGGTCATCTACTTTATGTCGCGGATTAATTACTGATGGTTTAATTGGGGTGGACTAGTACTAGCAATGCTATATCAGGTAGATTTTCAATAATCCTCACAGATATTTCATCAATTCCAGAATTACTTGTTTTATTCTAGGTCAGTATCATAAAGAATAAAAGTTTTGTTTATATTATAATAATTATTTCTTCATAATGAATAATGCATCTTCATAAACAAAAATTATACACACAATATAAGCGTAGATTAATCCTCTGCGCGAAACTACCGTGGATTGATCACAAGGATATACCTATAATTAAGGCGACATTCTCGTGGTTTGATCATAAGGGAATGGTCGACGCGCATTTAGCGTGGATTGATCAAGAGCGAAAGATCGACGCGCAATTAGCGTGGATTAATCAAGAGCGAAAGATCCACGCGAAACGTTAACGTCACTTTCTTCATATAACTCATTTCACGTGGAGGAATTTTGGAACCAAGATTCACGTTAGCGTGGTTCTAGACCCGGCCTATAATCCATCAATCAAATTAGGCATCATGAATGAAGTCTTCCCTAATTATGAAAAATAGCAAGGAGAAACTTACCCCATGATTAGTGTAACATGCATAGTATTGCTAACAATTGGTTATTACTGACAACACTGTTTGCGTACACCGTCAGAATTCATTGTTGGTTTTACATCTATTTGTTCTACGTTTTGTGGTCGGATGGTATCGCCCTCTGGTGGGTCTCTTATTTGTTTTTGGGACACAATTCTATAGATCTCTGAAGAAAAAAAACTCCAATTACAACACGCAGGGGTGTGCTCACACCTGGAAAAAGTCGTAAGCTTCCCGCTAACATGATATTGAATATGTTCATGATCTTCCCGCGAATGACGTTAGTAGGTTAGCTCACTTTTTCCAGGTCCGAGTGTGCTTAGAAAATACCCAAGGCGCGTCTGGGCGTTTCAATTTCGTTCAACAACTCGGGGCGAAACATGACATACACCCTAGGATTTTGGTTATAGCCGTTGAGAAATATGGTCCGGACGACATCTCTTCAACCTTCAGGAGATCCTTCAATTGTTAATTTCATGTGCGATTACGAGAAGTTAATTCAGAATTATAAGCCATTCTCCTTTATTTTTAAAAAATATTTTCACCACGTTCGCTGATCATACCAGTATTCTGTATGAACAAAATAATTATTAACAGCATGGTTAAGTGGTCTATAGTGAACGTAAAAAAAATAAATGCGTGAGCTGGGGGTTTGAAGTAAATATTAGGGGGGAGTAAAGGGTTGAACACGATATTGTCACATTTTCTGACGAAATGTGACCTTCTTAGAGAAAAGTTTTCCATGGAAAAGTAAATGGATGACTTTTCCACATATCCTCTAAATAACAGGGAAAAATGCGAAAAACTGTTTTTTTCGTTTTTCATTCCTCATTTCCACAAAACTCATCATATTCCCAACATAATTCGGTAGCAATATACTTTTCATGTCTTCTCAATAACCACATTTTCTGTTGGAATGATAAATCAAATGGTTTCGAAGATAGTTTTTTTTCAACTTCAATTCCTCCTTCAGCAATCAATCATAAAATGATTTTTCAGTGCTCATTCCATTCCTTTTTATCTATAGTTCCTGATAATAAAATGAAAAATGATAGTCCCCATTCAAAAACACGCTCAAAAATGGAGAAACCATAAAAATGGCCCTCGCAACTGTGAATTTGAAAATGTCGAAAATTTATCCGAATTTTTGAAAGTTTCAAAAAACCAATAACATCATTCGATTCTATGGAAAAATATCATAGAAACTATGTTTCATTTCCCTAGTGGATGATTATTTTGAATTCTTATGATCACATCCCTTTATAAGCACATGTGTTTCTTGGGATTTAAATAAATAACAAAAAAAAATCGAATAATAGGAAATATGCATAAAATATAAATTTATCTCAAATATTTTTCTCTTTATTTTCATCACATGATAATCGACAGATATTATTGTTGTTTAGATCTTATACGAACCCATAAAGTATTACATAGAAGTGAAGAATTGGGGAGGAAAATTCGAACTCACAAAACGCGGAGCCACTGGTCAAAGAGAAATTTCACTTCAGAGGGCACAAAATGATAGCATATTTTGCTTCAAATCTCGATTTTAAATGTGCAGAGATCGAAGGAGTGAAAGCTGCAAGTCAATTATCATGTTATATGATATTTTTAGTCTATAACATAGATTTGTATCATAAATGCACACAGCAGTTTATTATATACCAAAACATAACATTTCTTCTATATATGGTAATAATGCATACATAATATTATAAGGTTCACTCAAGTATGATACTTTTAATTTCTTTCTGTAAATATCAGATGAATATGGAATGATTTGATGTATATCATAAATCAATATGGGTTAGGTTACATTTAATCCAAATTTTCTACTGCTAAATAGATGATGCAAAGCTTTCTTCTAATTCATACTGAGCTGTATATAAATGTAGGGTGGTGTTTGAACGACTCAAATTCATTATTTATTCGGTGTTTTACAGGTTGCTTTTGACAATGAATTGAATATATTCATGCCTATATTACCTACCTTATAAAGATCCAAATGAATAATTCAAGACATTACAAAAAATCATGCATATTCCCTATTCCGCGAGCAACTTCAATTGTTGAATTTTTACATTGTTTTAATGGCTACGACACAACATCTGGTTTTGCAGACCACAGAGATAAGCAACATTCAATGCACTACTTGAAACTTTTATGACCGCTGCAGACCCGAAAGTTATTACCCGAGATCGAGATGATTGGAAATTAATTTCTTCATTTTATAAGTGCACTAATATGGTCAAATGCGCCTTGGAGGAAGCGAAAGCCAATATACTAGAGAGATACGGAAGTGCACTAATGATAAATTATCCCGAGAGTATTTGAGATTTGAACGGTATAAAGTGCTCTTTTCTAAATTGAAAAAATTACCACTCACTGTTGGAGCAGTTATGCAACAGTCATATTTTCAGCTTCAAAAGTGGCTCAGAAATAAAGTAACTGCAAAAAAAATTTTTTTTAAATGCAGATTCCCACGAAAGGGATGCCCTGAATGTTCAAAAAACACCGCGTGAATCAAGGGACAGGAGATACGAAATTCTCTTTGAATTTTTGAAGTTTGTAAGCCTCAGAAAAAACCTCTCTCGCCAAGGAGTTCCAAAGCTCAGCTGTTCTATTGAAAAAAGATCACTGAGCAAGAGCATGATTGTTTTTCATTTCACTTTATCATTCGTTTAAAATTTTCTCATAAATTCCATTAAACATAAATATCCTTCACCAGAAAATGAAACATATTTTCCATTAGAATTGAATAATGTAATTCATTTTTCGAAATTTTTGAAAATTTGAATAAATAATCGACATTTATTAAGAAATTCACAGTTGCGAAGGCTATTTTTATCGTTTCTTTCATTTTTGTGTTTTTGAATGAAGACTATCATTTTTATTCAATTATTAGAAAAAGGAAGAAAATGAGCCTAGGAAAAACGATTTACAATGAATCTCTGAAGGGGGAATTGAGTTGAAAAAAAAGTATTTTTAACGAAAAAGTTCATTCTCGTTGGAACCATTTGATTCATTATTATGAAAAAAATTGTGGTTATTGAAGACATGACAAAGTATATTTCTACGGAATTTTATTTAAATATAATAACTTTTGTGGAAATGAAAAATATAAAATTAAAAACCTAGTTATTCGCATTTATCACGGTTATTTTTAGGTTGTGTGCAAAAGTCATTCACACAAGGGTTCTAGATCTTTCCAAAACCTATAACTTCTTTATTGAAGTCACCTTTCGTCAGAAATTGCGACAATATCATTTTCACCCCTTTATACCCCCAAATATTTACTTCCAACCCCCAGCTCACGCATTTTTTTTAATTCAGTATAGACCACGTAACCCCCCATAATCAAAGTACTGTTAATAATTTCTGTTTTGTTAAAGTACAGCTTGCCTGTAAAAAGTTCTCCACGGGTCAACGCGTGATCAGCACCAAGTATTGAATAAAACGCGCTGGCGCATGGTCAACTTCAAATAATACCAATCTTTGAAGTATCCTCAAGGGTCTGTGTGCAACGCGAACAAGCCTATGAAGGACTCACCGGTGAGTATATTCTGGAACGCCATGTCGACGTTCGTCGAGTCGAGCGCCGACGTTTCGATGAAAGATAAGCCATTCCTTTCTGCGAACGCTTTCGCCTCCTCAGTGAGCACCGCTCGCAAATGCCTCAGATCCGACTTGTTGCCGACCAACATGATGACGATGTTCTGGTCGGCGTGGTCGCGCAATTCGCGCAGCCACCGCTCCACGTTTTCGTAGGTCAAGTGCTTGGCGATGTCGTAGACAAGGAGGGCGCCCACCGCACCTCTATAGTAGGCCGCCGTAATGGCGCGGTAGCGCTCCTGGCCCGCTGTGTCCCATATCTGCGCCTTTATCGTCTTGCCGTCCACCTGAAAACGTAACAAGAGGAATGCATATTACATACCGATGCGGAACGTGCAATTATCTCGAGGGAAAAATATCGTTTACAGAGACCGTAGGCTCAGGTGAACGATTATTGAAAGAGAAATAAAACTTTTGCCGAAGTTTGTACATTATTTCATTCACAATCATTCAAAAACAATATGATATAAGAAATGAGGATTTGATATTTTTTTGCATTGGAATCGCATAGGAGCAATGAAAAAATGACAGGTTCTTGGTGGAATGCTTTCAGGCGATCCGGCTCATATATTGAATACAATTTTTTTTTCTGGCATGATTTCTGCCAAAATGTTGCCTTTTAGTGGTTTTAAATATCAAACTTTGCCACTACTGCCTCTTGAACAGTGAGTGCAGCAGGAAATACACAAGTTTCAATTATTATTCAAATTACTCCTTATTTTCTCCATGGACCAAGGTCCATAATCCAGTACAACGGAGACAGGCGTGAAAAACAAATATAATTTTGTCCACACCCCCCGGTATATCAGAGGCATATTGTCTTTTCTCCATCTCGAGGGGTTGCCAGCACTTCAGAGGGTGGAGAACATAAACGTTATAACTAATGGACTGGCCCTAAGAGAGAAAGGACTGCAGAGCGAGGGGGAAATATCTTCTTTCAATCTTGTAAATCTAAAATATTCAAGTCATTGTTTTGAGTCTTTAAGTCATGCCTTTAAGTCTTCAAGTCATGCGTTTAAGTCTTTGAAATATTTCAAATCTTGTACAGATTCAAGCTAGTTGTTTCCCCCTCGCTGCAGAGTGAGCAAGTATAAACTCAAGTTTCTAAGCGAATTCCTTCCCTAATGTAGCAGATAAAGATGGGGTTAACATCACAACAACATCACTTCTCTCTCTATTGTATTCAGCATCATGTTATATAGAAAACTGTCATAAAGGCCAGTCCATTGGTTATAACGTCTATGGTCAAAAATAGTTGAATAGTGATTTACTTTTCACAAAAATAGTGACATAATAGTAACTTTTTCTTCTGAATAGTGACATTTTCTCAACCACTTAAGGAATTTTTCTGAAAGCTAGTCGCATATTTTTTTTTACTATTTCGGAGCTCTTTTGCAGAATTTGAGAAATATCCAGGACAAGAAGAATGAGAAGAGTAAGAAGAATACCATAATAAAAGGATCATAATATTCTTCAAGATTAAAGTAATTTGTACTCATAGCTATAATTTGTACGGTAGACTGTACATGAAAAAATAAAATAGAATCTGTACCCAAATAATTGAATCAAATAACAGAAAATAATACCTAGTTTTCGAGGATAATCTCTATAGAATATAAATTTTCAATCATATTTATTCAAACTGAACAGTAGAGCCAGCAATATTTACTAATGAGTAATTTTTACTTTGTCGCCAAAAAACTATACTCTTGAGCTTCAAGAACCGAATCATATCTCAAGTTGGAAGATAAAATCACATATGTACTCGAAATCAAATCATAGAAAATTTTGTCTAGTTCTCAGAGTTAATCTTTGGTAAACATCACTCTTCAGGGTCACGGTTATCAAATAAATAAAAATAGAAATAGTTGTTTTTCTTTTAACTCAACTGCGCACTTTCTTTATAATATATCTCAGTCCCTTTCTCACATAGCTTTTGCACCTGCTAGCATTCTTTGAACCACCTTTGCTGTTGTCATATCGTTTTTCAACAAATTCTCAAGTTTCCTGGTGGAGTGTTCCAATATAGTCGCCGGCGGCTTTCATCTGTTCCCTCTCTGCCTCCTGGTTGTCTCGGACATTTTTTCCTGATTTGTGATTGTTTATCCGACAGCTAGTGTTCCTTCGTCTCCCTTTGACGGCGTTCTTCTTCCTTTTCATCTTATTTTCTGACTCTTGCCGCCTCTTCATCACGCCCCTCTTGCATGATTCTCCATATTTGAGGTATGTATTGCGTTCAACTGACAGAAGTTTTCCAGTCAAAGGTACGGCCGACCGTCGTACATTTTGACCCCATCCCGAAACCAGTTTTGCAATGAAGAGACACTCCTTCGTGAAGGCTTGGTTAAGCTGTAGTTGCTGTTTTGCCTCCGAGAAGCCTCTCCCAACATCAGCGTTATCATGGGCAATGGCCAAAGTAGCCTCCAAAACTCTGGAAATAATGGTAAACTTTGGCTCATTGTTTGGTCCACTCATGGAAAGTATTAACCGCCAGTAATGGTGTCTCCCCATGTCGGGGTCAAAAGCTGGGACTTCAAGATGCACGAGTCGCCAAGGCACAGCATCTACCACGTGGGATACCGGAATCCTCGACATTATTACGTTCAGGATGAAGGCATATCGAGTGCTTTCCATCAGGCCATCTACCGACTTCTTGAGTAAATGTCTCGCCGGAGCTTGAAGTGTTGTTTTAAAATAGTTGGTTTCCGTTAACCAGCTGCCGAACGTCAACCCTCAGAAGTCGAAACTTGTGCGAGCAAGGGATCAACGAGGCCTTACCTTTTAACGTGCGATTACCCAGCACGGTGGCCCGGCGGGGAATAGAATCCCGGTCTTCCGCTTGAAAGGCGAATATATTTCTGGGTACATAATCTAAACTGAAGAATATACACTTCCTTACAGTGGCTCAGAAATTCTGCTGTTCTTCCACCACAATCCACTTTCTTGAGAGGAACCAAATTGTCATTATTTATAACAATCTCTTTATTGAGGCAGTTTCTACTAATGGACACCAGCCCAGGTACATACAGAGAGCAGAATTCATCAACTAGCAAGTGAATCATAGGCTCTGAATCCTAAAACAACTTTTTGAAAACCAGTTTTTGAAAAGTTCAGCAGAGTGGATAACAAATGCTATTTTTGTAGGAAAAACAGGATCTTTTAAGGCTGTTTCGATCTGATTGTATCTCTAGCAGTCTCTGATTCTCTTTTTGCTCTCAGAAGAATTCTTGGGAATGATAGCCAGAAAATTATGCTGTAAGGCTGGCCATTGCTCTGAATTTCTATCTGCAAAATCTGGACTTCCTTCAACAATTGACACTTTTCATACTCTTTAAACCTGCTTGGAAATCCTTCAGTCATCATACACTGCCGTAACAAAGTCTTTAACAAACTCTTCAAGACCACATAGAAAATAATTGTGCAAAATGTGCAGATTGTACGTCCCCGAATCCAGTTGGCCTTTGCCCCTATGAATCTAAACGTTGAGATTGGAACCTTTGGTGTAAAAGTTGAAACTTTTCTCAGAGATCAATTACTCTAACACCAAACTGATATTTTACGCACTCAACGCGCGTTTCGCTAACAAGGTTAGCATCTTCAGGAGAAGAAAATTGATACTTCTGTAGTGCCTACAAATAGTTTTATATTTACTTGCTTATTGTTAACTCTTACACATTCTGTATATTTTGTATAGTACTGGAAATAATAAAGTCGATTATTATTATTATTATTATTATTAAATGAGTGAAGTGTCATATTGGGAAATAACGAATGTCAGATTGGGTTCTGTCGAGTTGAAATATATAATAACGTTCCGTTACGAATAGTTATCTTATTGTAGTATATATAATAACTACAAATTGGTGACCGCGACGTGATAATAATAATCCTGAAATACTCATATGATGGTGAAGTTACTAGAAAACTTAACAAAGGATCAGAGAGCTCTCCTGAAGATTCTAACCTTTTTAGCGAAACGCGCGTCGAGTGCGAAAAATATCAGTTTGGTGTTAGGGTACTTGATATCTAAGAAAAGTTTGCTATGAATCTTGACTTTTTCATTGACTAGCCTGAACACAGTATAATTAACAAATTGGCCATGAAGAAACGATGATATATTGGTCATGACTTGGAAGGATGAGAAACCTACTATTAACCAAAAAATCTCTCATCCTTGTTAGTGTTGAATACATATAAATTTGATGTGGATCACCATGTTGATAAATTTTTGAGCAGAAGAATTCTCTCATCAGAAAGTAATTTAAGAACAGTTTAATGAATTATATAGTGATACCATAATATATGAATGGCAATTTGTTGAATAACACATTTATTTACCAAAGAATCACGGTATTCTAGAGACAAACTAGATCTCGCATACCATTGGAAAATGATTCCCTGCGAGATATTTTTGTATCCAATAAATATGAGTTTACTGTAGCAAGCGAGTTGATGTACAGATTATCCAATCCATCTTGGCACAGAACTATTAACATATATGCCCAGCAATCTCTGTGAAGTATACTAAGATAAAAAAAAACTATTATATGTGTTCACTGTGTTGAAATTTATTCCTAATTTTTTTTATTTCGTCATGATCTACACTACCGGTATGCAACTGGAAAAGTATCTGAGTTTGTGCCAAGATGGATTGGATGAGCTGTACAAATGTGTCTCCGATTCTAACTGGCATTTCTCTTCATACCACTTCTGATCTCTGTTAGTGACAATAGTGACCAAATTTCAAAAATAGTGAGAAAAGTGAGACGATTTCAAAACACTAATTGTGACCAATAGTGACTCACTGGCAACACCGCCATTTCCATATTATTGAATTGAACTGGCTGATACTTGATAAGAATCCAAATGTAAGAAAAACTATCACAGATTCCTGTAATCACCAACAATTGATTTACAAAATCATGACACGTGTTTCCCTACAGAATGAATTCCTCAAACAGAATATTTTCTTTTTGAGTAAAATCTTGTCATTATGAATATTAACATTTTTCCATTCCGTTCCATCAGTGAATTGATTTAATAGCTTTGTATAATTCTGGGTATGATATTTGTTGGGAATCATTATTCCAGGATAGAGATGACAATTGAGGAGTTCAATACAAGATACATGAACACTAAATTTATAACACAACCTAATGTATTTCATCAATTCACTGACGTTCACCTTGTTTTAGTAGCTTGAAATAACATGCATTAATCAATTGACCCGAGAGCTCTATGAGGTCAACCTTAAATTTAGATGCACAAAGAACATGTACCAGTATCCAATTGAACAAAATTATTATAAATTGGTGAAAAAAAAATTGTGATTTAAACTCATCCAGTCGAACTGCATATATATATATATATATATATATATATATATTTTTTTTTTTTCCACACATGTTTCAGATCTGATTGTAATTGTGGCGGTAGGAATACTGCACATAAGAAAAATGACTACCAACTGAACAAGAGAGAGGAAATGAACTATACATGACCGGATAAACAGTAACCACAACAGTTTAAAAATAAGTTGTGTTTCTCACACTGGAAGCACACGTCCTGAATTAATTACCTAGATTCAAATTTCAAGTTTTTATCATCAGTCACTAGAGCTAGTAGTATTTTCTATTTACTAAGTAGAAAATATATTCTATTAATGCCTGTGCATGCATAAAGTTCACATTATTGGCCGCACAGGCTATTAAGACCAAATTTTTCTGCATATTAACATCTCAATTTCTATTGTGATTCCCTGGCAACCCTAGTATCTAGTTAAAATCGAATAGAATTATTGTATTTTTTGTGCAAATATTTATGTTTTGATCCAATAATGAACAAGTATAACACAAAATTGGTATGCACCATATTAGACCAAGAGCCCGTGTCACTATTTTTGGTAGTGATAAGTTTACGCCCATCGACCACTGAAACTTGTATTATCGATGTCGACGATACTACAGAGATTCTCGCCATACATGATTTCCGGGGCGAAGTTGGGGTAGGGGGCTGACCGATCTGTATAAAAAAAGTGAGCAAAATTTGTCATAAGTTTACGACTGAGAACATTGGGAAAGCAAAGATTTCAGGAAAATAATCCGACGCTCGCTTATTGTCAGTCGCCTACATCGTGGCGTTCACCCGCTACAACCCTGAAAATATGTATAAAAAAAACAACAACGAAGAAAAACCAGTTTACAACTGACAGTGGGGCAGATCTTACCATTAGCATTTTAATGACACAAATTTCGCAGGCCAGCCTTATTCAATGGGGCGGAAGGGCGCTGGGCCCACCTGTTTCGGAAGAATTTTCAAGTATTTTTTCATGATAAGCTTACATTTAAAAATTTAGGGGCAAGTAATCTATTATACATAAATCGAGAATCTATTACCGTCAGTCACGTACCACGTGGCAAAAAGAAACTGGGCCCTTGAAAATGTGCAAAAATATTCAGATATACTTCAATATTATAAGTTTATGCTCAAAAAATTCACACGACGTTAGTTGTACCACCTTCATCAAGAACCTGTCACCTATAATCATGTAAAGTGTGGCAAAGCCCCGATAAAAATTGAAAACATGCGTCATTTCAGTGGAAATGCGCTTCAAGCATTGTATATATGTATAAAGGGTGTCCTGAAATTACATAGATAAATTTCAACTACAGAAAGAGTTGAGAAAGTTCACACACAAATATGTGTTCAGAAATGGTCCCTTAGGAAGTTGTGGCCATTTAAAGGCGTGCCCAAGATGAAGGCCCAATATGTTGAAATTCTACCTAAATGAGCTACAACCATTTGAATGTGCAACTTTTGGGATGGTTTCAATCTGAAATCTCCGAAACGGTGCTTTACAATAAAATTAAATTCCTAGAGTTGATAATCCTTTTTATCACGGATGAAAAGTATTAACATTCCTTTCAATATTCCATTAAGGGGTGGGTCAAACCCCAACTTTTTTTCGCATGTATTTTTTTGAGGTTTCGATCGCAGATTATTGAATTCTACAGTTTTATACACAAAAATGTATTCTTGTTCAATTTGGAAATAATGCTTGATTAAATCACCAGAAGTAACGATATCGAATGAAAAAAAAATTGATAACAATTGAATAGCGCTAACAACAAAAAACTGAAGCGTACATTTATGCCACAAATTTCCCAGATTATAATTTCATTAATATCCAAAACCGTTGGAAGTTAAAAAAAACAAACTCAAAATTTGAACTTTATCTCCCTTATTAGCAACATTTTATATGAGCAAGTTGGGTCAAATTGTTATATTTTGAAGTGAGGAATCTGCCATTTCCATATGTTATGACTTTATATGGTAAAACACGATTAAATTTCTGTGGGAATTCAATGTGGAGAATCAAGTATAGTGATACAGATAGTTATTATTTTGTGACGGAAACTCAGATGTCGGCAACAGGATCGTACTGGAGTTCCAATTTGGTTTGGAAAAAAAAAAGAATCATGAACTGAAATACCTATATTTATTCTTGAAATGCATAGTCAAAAATATAAATAAAAATCACAGCAGAGAGGGTACGGACATTCGGAAATTGCAAGTAATCTCTGAACATACAGATCAGGGTGCTTCGCGCGACGCTGCATTTGTTGACTGACAACATTCCACCGATACATGAGATGACTGACACGTGAATTGATCGATTCAGCAGAGTCCACTTCAGGTATGTTTCGAAGTGTCAGTCGTCAAATTACTGTATTGAAAAATTTAGGGCCGATGTTTCAATAATTGTCATATTATACCTGCACTTCGCAAATGCAAGAAACTTGTCAGTTTAGCTACCAAGTGAGCTTTATCCATGCAATAAATAGCTGAGAAAGGTGTTTTCATATTCACGTACTTACGTTGTACCTAAATGTTTGATTGTCAGTCACAAACATATGACTTTTTTGATAAAAATGTAGCCAAGCTTTATAGAGCGCTACTCCAGGAACTTTTTTTTAAGAACGGCAATATTTGCACCCCTTGTTTGATGACTGTTGATTGTATTTTTCAATTGGACAGTTGAAATTGAACATTATTGTAAAGGAATCAGTCGTGAGCTTATCATAAAAAATAACTTAGAAATTCTTCCGAAACAGGTGGGCCCAGCGCCCTTCCGCCCCATTGAATAAGGCTGGCCTGCGAAATTTGTGTCATTAAAATGCTAATGGTAAGATCTGCCCCATTGTCAGTTGTAAACTGGTTTTTCTTTGTTGTTGTTTTTTTTATACATATTCCGAGGGTTGTAGCGGGTGAACGCTACGATGTAGGCGACTGACAATAAGCGAGCGTCGGATTATTTTCCTGGAATCTTTGCTTTCCCAATGTTCTCAGTCGTGAACTTATGACAAATTCTGCTCACTTTTTTTATACAGATCGTTCAGCCCCCTACCCCAACTTCGCCCCGGAAATCATGTATGGCGAGAATCTCTGTAGCATCGTCGACATCGATAATACCAGTTTCAGTGGTCGATGGGCGTAAACTTATCACTACCAAAAATAGTGACACGGGCTCTTGGTCTATATGAATAAATAAACGTATATGCCCTCAGACGACTTACAAAATCTCAGGCCAGAGGCCCTAGGCTTTGTAAGATAGTCGCCTTAGAGCATAAATATCTAGTTTATACCCTTGGCAAATGAATAACTATTATGTAAATATATGAATAGTAAAAACAGTTATCAGTTTGGTCCAAAAGAAAATTATTTTTTATAGCTCTGACTAACTTTAACAGTAAAATGTGCATTACAAATAATGTTCTGTTAATTATAACCAAGATTATGATAATGTGTAAATATAATGCAAGACTAAGAATCCAAATATAGAACTACTTAGGTATATGTGAAACATTCAAATATATTCCAATTGATAACCTTCTATCGTGTAAAAGTGTAACTGTGCACCTGAATAAGTGTAATGAGTAGACAGCATTGCTATTGAATGATATCACAGGACAAAAGAGTGTATTCACCCAAAAAAATAATGCAATTGTAGAATAAGGCTCTGTTACAGCTTTATTTTTCATGGGAACATTTCTACATATTTAGGTAATGAACAGAGTGAAGGCATTATTGAAATGTTCTCTTCATGTCATTTAAATTTATTGTAGGAATAATGTCATGAATAGGCTCAATTTATGAAAGGAATATTTTATCTTCATAAAAAAGCAAACTAAAATTTTGTTTCTTCTAATGTTCAAAACACAGGGTATGATCTCTGACCAACATGCAAACACCAACTTTTATCATGTTTCCAGTTATAAGGACAAAAGCACTCTTCGGTGAGAATTAGGGCCAGAACCTTTCAATTGGAAGATGAAAGATTGGAAATCTGATTGAATCATAGGGAAATCTCGAAAATTATTTATAATGACAATAAAATTTATTCATGAATAAATGAAAAAAACATCTCATAATTAAATACATTTGTAAGATATTACCATCCAAGGAACATGAAAATTATTAGAGATATTTGTATGATGAATCAGCGATTCATCAGATTTCAGAAAAAACATAGATCAGTTGAATGGGAACTTTAAAGATCAGTCGAAAGAAAAATACAAAAGTATTTATTTACCTGTATACTTCTTGTTGCAAATTCAACACCTATAGTGGATTTGGATTCCAAATTGAATTCATTCCTAGTGAACCTTGACAGTAAGTTACTTTTTCCTACACCAGAATCACCAATAAGGACCACTGGAATATAAATAGTGTAATTAGATTAGAAAGTAATACCTAATATGATGATGCTACAGATAATCTTCTGTATAAATATCATGACTGACAGGAGTGAATCATCAAATTAGGTATAATGGCTCATTTAATACATGAAGACCCTGTCTGTTATCGATTTGTACAAATATAGAGCGAAATCACACATATCACTTCATTGATGTTTTTATTTAAAACCAGCAACAATTTGACCTCCGACTTTGCTGACATGTCATAAATAATTATTATTGCAACAAAAACGGAGAAAAAGCTCTTTACTGAAAAAACTTACCTTTGAATAAATAGTCATATTCATCGTCTTTTGTACTCATCTTTTATTAGAGATTAGTTTCTTTTTTGAATTATACCACAAATCCTCAATTAAATAACACAAAGAAAACTTTTAACACATCACACAAAAAATATCTTCCTAATCAATACACTGTTAATATCACAGAAACATTACTTGCAATATGGTATGAAAAAAAACGATGATGATTTCTACAAATCTTGATTCTGTTTTTGATTTTATTAGATACCCAAAATGGCGTCTCGATGTTTTGTTGATGATTTGTACGCCCCTTTGACAAGCAAGAAACGTCAGATTAGTATTTTTTTAAAAGCGCAGGCGCAACTTGCCCTGAATGTTTTTCACCACCATACGAGCCGAAATTTTCTAGGCGGGAAATTCGAATATGTGATTTTGTCTTATTTTTATGCGTCAGTTCGCGTTATTTGTTTATTCAGCACATGCAATTAGTCCGCATATTTTATAAAAGTAGAACAGCAAGTTTTTTATACTCAAATATACAAACTCTCGCATGAGGAAGTGGATATTATTATATTATATAATATTTCTATGAGAAAATAATGCAAGAAATTAAGTCGACGCTCAATAGTTCTCACTTGATTCCTATTCGTTTATCGCTGGATACTTATCGGGTTATAGTATGTTAAATTGGTCAGAGTAGCTCCAATGGCTAGCTAATTAAGTAGGTAGTTAATGAATATTTGGTGGCTGTTTAGGTATCACACTACGTCTAATTATACCACCTTTATGTTGCCTCAACTTCCGGAACTGTGAATTCAAATCATCAGAGATTAACCAAGTTCAGACAAGTACCTACCTACAATGTCAAGTCAAATCAAGTATTTATTTATATTTCATACAAAGTATGAAATAGTACAATAAGTCACAACAGTTCAAAACTAAAAATTGAAAAAAAGCTTATAAAATAGAATCAACATTTACCGTATCACATTGAAAAAAATTTAAAAATATTCGAAAGGTTTGACAACAACAGTTACAATAGTCTAAAAGCAACAATGATTATAAGTATTTATATACAGAGATATCAAAATCCATTACCGTTGAGACTCGCAGAGAAGTATTCATTCATATTATATTTAAAGGCTTCAGTTAGCAATAGTTTTATAATTGCTTTTTTGAATTTTGAGTTGTTTGATATCTTCCGAGAGTTTGTTGTACACTTTAATTCCTATTAGTTCAGGACTGCATTCTGTCTTTGAGCGTCTATGAGAAGGGATTTCAAGAAGTGTACCTCGAGCAATTGTTTCTGATTAAGCGCTTCGAAAGAGTAGAGGTTTGTTGTCACATATAATAATAGTAATTGATAAACATAAATAGACGTTAACGTTAGAAAACCCAACTCTTTGAATAATTGCTTACAACTAATTCTCTTGTTAACACCTACAAATACATCGAATGGCCCTTTTTTGAAGCAGAAAGACTCTCTGGCAGTCATTTGAGCATCCCCAGGCCAATATTCCATATGATAAAATAGACTGTATTTGGGCATGATAATAAACAAGTAGAACAGACCTATCCACTGTACTACATACAGTACTGATATACAACCCATAGGGGCAATTTTTTTACATATTTCGTCAATTTGTAATTTCCGGGTACAATTTTCCGATATATGCATATTCCGAGAAATTTTGTTGATTGTACTTGTTTCCAAGACTTGTTTTTCATTTTTATGAGTAAACTGTGATCTATGAGTTTTTCAGATAGGTGGAGACGTATAAAGACCGATTTTGTATCATTAACGATAAGATTATTTTACTGATACCAAGAACTTGTGTTTTCAATATCCTCATGAGCTTCATATAGCACTGAATTCATTGTATGAGATGTCACTAATAGAGACGTATCTCAGTGTACATGATTATTTTTTCGTTATCCAGATCATTTACATGTATAAAAGTGGTCCTGGAGAGCCCTGCGGGACATTTATTGAGCATTGTAGTTTGTGTGATGTTTGGTTTGCAATCTCAACATAGTGAGATATGTTGAGTAGCTCCTGAACCATTGCCAGGATATTCCCCTCAAACCATACCTCTCTAATTTTTTCAAAAGTATCTCATGGTCAACCAAGTCAAATGCCTTGCTAAGGTTCAGAAAAAACCCTAATGCTTCCTCACCACCGTCAAGACCTAGTCAAGGCTATCATATCCCTAATAGCACACTTTGTTCCCGGAACGTCCAATTTATGCCCCATATGAGTTGCGATATCCCGGCCCTTTATGGAATATACCCGGAACGTTCCACTGAAAATGTTCCCGGAACACACACACAGAATCATCCCAGGAACATATTATTTTGACACAACAGATTGCATAATTAAGTTTCGTTTATAAACCGGAATCATCATCATAAATATATATAAACATGTATATATATATTTATATGTGCATACAAAATATACATCATATACTTGAAGATGGTATAGATGCATGAGACTTTTCAATGAATAAATTTAATTTCGGTACGTATTGGCTTCTTGAAAAACACTCTAACAGGTGACACAATCTAGTTTTGGGAAAATATGCCACTGGGTTATTCCGGGAATGTCCGTAGAACGCTAATAAGTGTTCCCATGCCCATGGGATGTTCCCGGAACGTCTTCGGAAGGGTCCTACGCACTGCCCGGGGATGCCCCTGAATAGTCTATGAACATCCACGGACGTTCCGAAAATATCCCAGTAAGACATTTCTGGAATGTACAATTCGACCACAACGTCTTTTCCGGGAATGTCCCCGGGATATTCCGCGGCTTTTTGCGACATTCCCGGAACATATTTGTTGTCGCACGTGGACATCCTTGGAACATTTTAGGAATATACTTGTGCTATTAGGGATAGATTATTCAGAAACTAAGATAAAACCAAACTGTCTACTATTAAACAATTGCTGTGAGTCAAAGAAAGTTGTGAGAGAATTCGATACAAATCGTTCGATTACCTCATTTACTAAAAGGACTTAGTAAGTAATGATATGGGTCTGTAGTTCTTGACCTCATCAAGTCCACCAGACTTATACAAAGGTTTGATACTCGCTTCTTTGAGTTTCTCAGAAAAGATGCCCTCCACTAGGCAATAATTTATAATGCGCACAAGTGGATGAACCACAAGATGTGAACATCTCTTCAGGATATTCGTATTAATCCTCTCCTATTGAGTGTGTTTTTTAGATCCCTAATAATTTCTATTGTATCGATCTCAGTTGCAGGGTGGAAAAGAAGCTCCTGGGGTTGAAATAATGGACTATTTGTTTCAGTACTATTGTTTTTCCCTATTTTTCGTCCAAATCAGTTATGCTGTTGAAATATGTAATGAAGTGTTCTACAACTTTTTATATACATTTTATAATAGTCATTTAAATGTTCACCATTCCATTTGAGATTTAATTTTTTCAGTTTTTTTCAGAAATTATTAGTCCAGTGGTTAACCAGGGCCTCGTTTAATTCTTGGTACTCATTTTCTTCGTTTTCAGGGAAAATGTTATGTCAAAATAATGTTTTTTTAAGGTTTGAATAAAGTTATTATATTGATTGTTCACATTATCTTCAGAGTTTACTACGACATCCCAAGTTTTTTGTGAAAAACAAGTTGAGAAAGTTTATGATATTCTCTTCCTTTGGAGTTTTCCTCTGAATAATTTTATTGACTACCATATTCATACCATATGTTGATGCTGTATCTTTGGTATTAATTTTTATATTTCCTTCGATCGAAAGCAAATTCTGGATAAGATGACACTCTTACCGCGGCTGTACATGAAGGCAGACCATAGAAATCCTTCAGTCGTAAGGAGAACCTGAATACAAACATAAAATGGATGCAGGCCCTTCAGAATACTAGGACTTTACCATGTTGTTCCCTAAATATGGATACTCATCTTGAGTTCCTCTCAGTGAGCGGACCGTCTTTGTTCTTTGCCGCATCGCCCTCAAAAATGTCAAACCGAGTCATTGACTAAAGTAGTATAGTCAATCAACCTTATGGGCTTATTATTGAATGGGCATGGGGTCCTTTAGTAAAGATGGCAATAGTACGGAGGTGCCCAAAAAACAGACCAACTAATGAGATGAGATAGATTACTTATATATAATGCTAAAAGATGGCAATCAATTCAGAAAGAGAAGTGGAATTTTTTATCATCATGGTAGATAATTCAAATTTTGAAGATTATTTCAGTGCCCAAACTTTGATTTCCCCTATGAACTTCAATTGAAAACTATATTTTGAAGCTTGGTTAGGTTAATGGCCCGCAAGGCTATAAAGAAAAAAATCTGCATGTTAACATTTTAATTTTCACTGTTTTACTAGCAACCATAGTACCTACCTAATAAAAATCGTATAGAATTCTCGTCTATGTACTATAGTCGCCTTCAGGGCAGAAAAATCTACTCTATCCCCTTGGTACATGAATAACTATTCATAAGACGTTTATATGTATATTGAATCATTAACTCAAGGTAGAAAATGGTGATTTATTCAATAGGTACCTTTATAAAATCGATTATATTTGAAGCACAACTGTCTTATTATCGAGTCAAGACTTATTTCTCAAACATTACTTTTGCGAATTTTCAAGTTCCATGAAATGATCTCTACAAGAAGTTTCAACTTTTACAACGAAGGTTCCAATCCCATCGTTTTATTAGCGAAAATTACACAATAGAGTGTTCTTTTAATCACGAAGTCAAATATTTTCATAAAGACTAAGCCAAAGAAAGAAACTTGTTTCAAAAATATATATTTACACACATGTACAATTTTGCAATCTAAAATTAAGGCACTTCTGACTCAAAAACTGTTCGAAACATGTATAATGCCTGAATTTCAAAAATATATTTTTCAATAAGGAACAATGTCATGTGAACCAACATTTAAAATGAATATTTAGATAATAAAAAATCGATAGACTAGAAAAATTATGTTCTAAAATTAATTCATACTTAAAAGCTAGTATGTTAAAAAGAAATATTGGAAGAAAGTAAATAAATATTCTTAATTCAACATTTTTAAGCAAATACTGAGCAAATCTACACATGAACTCAAATTACTTATAACACAGCTTTTTTGAAGATAATAAGTTAACTTTAAACTACTCTAAACCGTTTTTCCTACGATTCTGAATACAGTTCATAAATTAGTATGAGGCAGTGCGTACCGACTTCATTTCAAAACATCTGAAAAATCCGTACAACCAACATAACCACTTAAAAAACTCTCTTCGAAAATTATTCATTAACATCACCGGCTAAACGCTCTTTTACATTTTGAAAACTTATATGCTCTTTACATATTCGTTGTTGAAATTATTTACATATAAACAAATAGCAATAATTTATAAAGGATGTCTATGAATTCCGTTAACAGGCGTTATCTGCTATCAAGAAATAAATTAAAATAAAAAATAAAGTTGGAAGCGCCACATCATCCGTGTATTCTTTGAGGAACGTTCATGACATACAAATCTATGTTTAGAACCACTGAGATACAGAAATGACATTTAATGTTTTATTCTTCAATATGAGAAAAATAAAGACCAAATGAAACTCTGTCAGGACATTCATCAATATTAATGGGTTGTGGTACATAACGCTACTGTTGGGATTTCGAATTTTCGAATTAAGATAACAGCGCCTCTTTCACTGAAACATCAACGAATTTATAACAATTTGACATTTTTGAGTGTTTGAAAATTCAAAAACATAAATGTCTGGTGTGTGATTATTATCGCTTTATTATTTCACTCAGTTTTGAAGCTTCCTTATTAAGATCGCATCGCCACTTGGACCTAGACTCAACTAATTCGCAGCACTGATATTTCAACTAGAGGACGCATCACTTCTCTTGTAATCCCAATAGAGAATCCTATTGAAACTTTTCAAGAAATATTTTAACCTGTCAAAAAAAAAGAATACTCACGTTTAGTGCTAGTCGAAACGTCGAGAAAAGACCAAATGTCAAAATTCATCTGAATATTTTCTGTAATTTTTTTCCAGTCATCTAGAATTAAATTATACTAATTTTTTTCATTTTAATTGATTTTATTATTTATTTATTTATTATTTCTATTATATATTTCTAAATGCTTCAATGTTTCTATTTGATTTATGTTTTTCTGAATTATTCAAGTTTTACTAATTTGTATGGAACAACTTTCTAGAATTTTCTCATTCTGATTTATTTCATCAATGTGTTTGTGCGGTTGAATAATATAAATAACGGAAGTTAGTACCAATTTCATTCACCAAGGAACACATTTAAACAATCTATACTAGCTTTTTAGACGTCATTTAATCTTTCTTTCTATCGTTCACAATGATAGAGATGTATTAGGTGCATAATTTTTAAAAACCCCTGTATTCCATAGATTGAAAATTAAATGTATGCATATCCTCAGACATACAGAAGCTTCTTTTGGAATACAAAAAAATTGGGTAGTTTCATTTTTATTTCGGGAGCACTGTAGTCAGCAAAAGCCTGGAATATTTTAAAATCGTTTCATACCTTTACCTTTTCTGATAACGGCGATAACACCTATTACCAATATTCTGGACATCCTGTACCGTTAAATACAATAACATCCAAAAAAGCTTTCCAGATATCATCGACAGGAAACAATCACATTCCTTCTAGGACGTCAGCCTAGCAACATATCTTACAACCCATAACACTAAAACATGCATTTTGCTATCTAGTTACTGACTAGAAAAATCCATTTCGACAATTTCCACGACCATACTGGAAAGTTTTTATTTTTCGGGCAATTTTATATCACATTTGCAATATTAAATAGTAGAAGTAGCACCATTTTTTTTATTTCTCCAATATCTATACTATATAATCAACTTTCTGTCTGTAGGATACAAACTGAAATTCCAGGATAAAGTTATTCATCGTTATGTTCCTTTGGAAAAAATAACTTCATAAAAAGGGAGGTTTAACAGACAAATATTATATAATGCTGAATATTGTTGAATGTTTCGGGAGGAGGCATAAATGTCCTGAAATTCATTTTTTGGGTTTTCTCTCCCCCTGGAAATGAAAAAAGAAAAAGCTTCAAGTTCTTATATCTGTTTTTAGGACAAACTGGTATTTTTGCCCCGATTCGTAACTGCCATTCAATTTAATAATGATTTTAGAGAATAGAGATTGATTTTTAAAAAAGTACCTATTAAAAATTCATATACTTCTCCTTGGCGACGTTTCGGAAGCTAGCCTGCCTTTTTTTACAAGCCTTTTTGAAATTTGTATCGAGATAAGAATATTTTGGTTAGTGGCGTCAAAATATGACACTGGCATGACTAACAACCTGTTTCCACGAGGCAATTAGTCGCTGCAATTGAAGAAAGTTGTACGTATTCATGCAAGTTTTTTATGTTGCATGATTTTTCTTGGTGCACTAAGTTGCAGCGACTTGGTTGTTTATTCTGTGGTAAATTTGTTGTCGCAAACTACAAATATGTAGTGGCAGCATTGTCAAGAATGGTAATTTTGAATATTTTGATTAATTTTCGAAATGGAAGGAATCAAGAAAAGTAAAAATGAATAAAACCATATATGAGTTGTGATAATGTATTTGTTTATCTTGGTAACAGCGCCATTTTTTATTATTGGCAATGAAAATTGACAGATTGATGACATTTCTCGCAGCGAGTTGCAATAACAAATTGCATCGTGAAATCAGGATGTTAGCAAGCAGTAGCAATATTCTCATTCCCATTTTACATAATGCAAGTTTTGTTCCATTCTGTTCTCTCATGAGTAAATTAATATTATTTAATTCCATCTTGTCAAATTTTGCGAAATTCTCAGCCCACAGGCTTGACATAAAGAATTATGCGAAGAACACTCATTTCTTGAAAAATAAATAATGTAATGACCAACAAAAATGATATTGAAAGAAATTGATATTAGTTTTAATGAAGTGAATTTATTTCCGAATATATCAGCAAAAATTTAGACATTGTGAAACAAAAGTTAATGAAACATGTTTATCTCCCAAATAAAACTGAATTCAGCATAGATGAAATTATGTGAAAAATTGGATGTTTGTTTAAACATACTTTCAACCAGGGGATGAATTTTATTTACAAAATTTAGAATGGCGATGGGGTCTCCACTATCCCCCATTCTCAGTAATGTTTTTATGGAAAATTTTGAAACAAATATTGATAATTATAAACACCCAGAAGCGTGGTGGGGATACGTTGATGATATATTCATGATCTGGCAACATGACAAACTTTTTCAGCATGACAAAATAGTTGAGGCTTTCGCGGCCGAGGTTTTCAGTATCACTACTTTTATTCGGGTTTGAAGGCCGTCGTTTTTTGGAATTTCTTCCTGACGTTTCGCTGGCTCGAGTGGCTAGCTTCTTCAGAGGTTCATTCATCTTGGAATTCACTCCGATGACTGGAGATTGTTTCTTCGCAAGTTGTATTTATGCCGATTCAGGTAGTTTGCGGTGCTAATTATTCCATTCGGATTCGGGGAATTGTCATTAATATTGATTACCTTGTTTACTTCCTGTGGGTTCGGAGAATAATCATCATTAATATCTGAAGAACTACCTGCAGTTATTATCGATTTTCTTAAAATGGGATTCCATATTCGGTTGAGGTTGACAGCTTCTTCTTTTCTGTTGAAATTATCTGTGTGTTTGTGGATTTCTATTGCCTCCCGTACCAGTCGGCTATGGTATCCCTGGTTGGGTGCAATCAGTTTTGCATTTTCAAACAGAATCCTGTGGTTTCCTTCACTAAGTGCGTGTTCCGCCACAGCCGACTTGTCAATTTGCCCTAGTCTGCAGTTTCTCTCATGTTCCTTCAGCCTAGTTCCCATGGATCTTTTGGTGGTACCGATGTATACCTTCCCGCAGGTGCACGGTATGCGATAAACCCCTGCTGCAGACAGTGGATCTCTTTTGTCTTTAGCCGATCTGAGGCTCTGTTGAATCTTCTTTGTGGGTTTAAATACACACACATGCATATTTGCCATACATCCCGAGGGTCACAGACAGAATTGGAAACTCCTGAGTAAATACAACATAAAAACTGTATTTAAACCCACAAAGAAGATTCAACAGAGCCTCAGATCGGCTAAAGACAAAAGAGATCCACTGTCTGCAGCAGGGGTTTATCGCATACCGTGCACCTGCGGGAAGGTATACATCGGTACCACCAAAAGATCCATGGGAACTAGGCTGAAGGAACATGAGAGAAACTGCAGACTAGGGCAAATTGACAAGTCGGCTGTGGCGGAACACGCACTTAGTGAGGGAAACCACAGGATTCTGTTTGAAAATGCAAAACTGATTGCACCCAACCAGGGATACCATAGCCGACTGGTACGGGAGGCAATAGAAATCCACAAACACACGGATAATTTCAACAGAAAAGAAGAAGCTGTCAACCTCAACCGAATATGGAATCCCATTTTAAGAAAATCGATAATAACTGCAGGTAGTTTTTCAGCATATTTACAAAGAAGGGCCTACAGTAAAGTCACAGAATAATTAAACTACTACACAGAAGCGAATTCAATGATATACTTGGTAGAAGCCACGCCTTCCCAAAGTGCACCAATAAGAGCGTAGAAAAATATTATATTGCTTTTGCTCCAGTGAGTCAGATGAAGACAGTTAATTAATTTGACGCATGTCACTTGAAATTTTTGGGTGTATTTTCCTATTGTTGGTATATATTTCTCAGTGTCGACTAAGGTGCCAAAGTTCGATCAAGGTCAAATATTTTTGGGGCAATTGTGTTAGGTTATCGTTTCGTTTCTGTATACAGTAATCAAGTATTCTGTAATAAAGTTTAATCATTTCGAAACAGATGTGAACAGTGTGAAAAAAAGACCAGAGATTCGAGACAGAGAAATAGATAACATAAAAAATGTACTCAGAGATAATGCTTATCTTGATGAATTTCTTAACAAAACCATCCAAAAGTTTTGAAGGGGTTAATATAGAGCAAACACCAATATTCAACAATATTCAAAACAGATAACACGATTAGGTACCTATTGAGTCGAAACCGAGTGAAACATCAAGGCCATAAAGAATAAGAACAGCTGAACTTGAAAGCGACTTGAGACGAGCAAAAGATAGGTTGAAATTAGCTGATATCAACAAATGGTACACACATGGTTGAATAGAAACTCATAGAGGCCACTCGCATTTTGTTGAATGGAAATGAAGAGATTACTTCTTGTTCATTGAGTATAGATCAATTTTGGATGTCTCTTCTGAAAAGGGAACTTGAACAGGGAAGATTCAATTTGAAGAAGGTGTTTCACTTGGTATGGTTATGGATGTATTATTCATGCCAGTGTCACATTTTGACAACAGCAACCAAAAAATTCTTATATCAATTCATAAGAAAATCGATACTGACTGACAAAATAATCAGTCAGTTTTGCTTCTTCATTATATTGCAGTTAGGTGTCGGGGAAAATATACCAACATATTTTACAAGAGCTTAAAGCTTTTTCTTTTTCATTTCCAGGGGAGAGAAAATGCAAAAAATGATATAAAAGTAACTTTTTCTAGTTAGTTTTTTCCAGCAAGCATTTGAGTAATTCAAAGTCCTTCAGAAAATAAAGACAAAAAAGTAGATATTTCAGATAGGCTTTCACTTGTCCCTACGTAAGAATAAAAATACTTCAAAAGTCTTTCCAACAAACAAATTTCAGCAACATTATTCAAATCTCGAGCATGGAAGTGGGTATACCAAAATTAATGTATTTTGTAACAGATCAACAATGACAAATATTTTGGAAAGCTCAAATCAGATGACGCTAGTTAGATCGAAGGTCATGTCATGTAATTTATTTATTGATTCGATTCAAAAGTGGTTATTTTTTTTTGCTTTGACGATTTAATAAATGTTCTAACAGAACAGACTTAAAAATTATCATGCAGTTTCTTTTGATTTGTTGAGTGTATTCGACCCACAGATCTCCTAGAACTTCAGAGTTTTCTGTAGTATGACTTTCAACTACACTAGCGCCGACCGGCGGACGCAAATTCCGGCTTCGTTGCCATTGCATTGAAATAAATCTCCAGTCTATCTACAGAAATTTGGATTATTTTTTTATAAGAAATAACGATGAAAAACCTTGGTCCTGTAGAGCCCTCTTTCCTTAAAATCTTACGGAACTAGGACACTTTGAGCAGGAAGAGGCTATTTCATTCATATGTATATTATAAGGCAGCTAGAATAGAACTTTGGTTATATATCAAACTTTTCACACCAATACTCTTTTCTTGTTTTCATCTTGATAAAGATGTGGGTTTTCGGTGAATAAGGGGTATCAAAAACGTTCATAAGTATACTGATTGTCGAACAAATAGTTTTATGGCTGGAAAACGTAGATGAAACTAAAATAGTATATTACCTACCGAGGCGGAAAGTGAATTATTTCTTGAGAGAAATTTGATTTTTTGCCGAGTTTTGTGAACTATTTTATTCACAATCATTCGAAATAATTTCATAAAAGGTTTGTTCTACTTCTTGCTATAACCGTGTGAGAACCATCGAATTATGATCGGTCTGGTTATGAACCGATTCGCAACTGTTTGGATTACTGAAATATTTTGTATAATAAAATGGATTGGCTCTGATTAGCGACAATGCGGTCGATGTTGTATGGAAAATGGCTGATGAAGTGGTAACGTTTCATTTCTGAAAACTGAGGCTTCAGTTATTGAAGACGAAGAAAGGGAGTAACTATATCTTTTTCGAACGTCCGGTGCTGACATAGTGCGTGGTAGGTAAAATATTCTGTCAAGCAGATCAGCTTGATTTGAAAAACTACGATAGTGTGAACACGTCAGTGGAGATCCAAACACTTCGTGAATTTCGATGAGTTGAAAGACTTTCCGAATAAAAGACGAAGAGGTTGGAAAGTTTCAAAAGAGGTCGGGGAAGATATTTCCTAACTACTTATTAGTCACTTTGCAACCTGAAAGTAGGTCAGAAACAAGCACATTTTTCGATGATTGTGAATTTCTGTATCAATTTATGTTGAATGTACATAATCATATAATTTTTTCTTCAACTAGAGTATTGAGTTCATTATCAGGTCTGTTCTGGTCTGAGAATAGACGCACAATCGGATACTGAATATAATCTCGCGTAAATCTTTCTACTTCCTCACATCTGGCTAACCGATTATGGAAAATCTGAAACGGTACAAGAACAAACTTTATATATGGAAAAAATATTACAGACGTACTACTTGCGCTACGGCAAAGCGATACCTACTATCGTCTGTAACAGGTATTTCATCTGATTGAACAATGCTTCAACCGTGGAGCTTCACAAGTTAAAAAAGACAAAACCGCAAGGCCGATATTCGGAATTTTTATGGATGAACTCAGATCTATTGCTATCAATTGATTTGCAATCCCAACGACATGAATTTTCAGAAGAAAAGAACAGAACATCATCAACGAGAGAAATACTGGTTGCTTTAATACAAATCCTGTCAGGTGGGACCACAAATTATTGGCGTCCTAATCCAGATATTTGGATTAAAAATTGAGATCGCAGCTCCACTTTGGCTACAACATCAACAAATTTACACAGCTTTTGACCTTTATGACATTTTTTGTCTAGTGTCAGCATAAGTGGGTTTTGTTTTTCATGTTAATGTTAGTTGTGAATTGTGCTTCATAAACATTTTAGTTCCTTTCTGCTCCATTCAAAATCTTATTAGTTAACATATATATGAGAATTAGGAATACCATTGGTTCAGTTAATGAAAATTTTTATTGTTTGAATTTTCGAAATAACTATTTTGCTACTTTCACTTTTATGATCTGATCCAAACTTTTTTCACTTCATTTTTTCATTTTTTAATTTGTACTAAAAGAAAAAAGCCTTCAGATTACTTACTATAGGTTCCTCTTCTATGTTCCTAAAGATAAGAGCAAGTTGAAATTCTCTCGGGTACGTCCGATCATCGTGGTCTGCCCACGATACCCATAACTTAGCCAAGGCGTTCGATTAATCAAACCCTTTTTGATAAGTTTTTTCTTTGCAACCGGTTTCGATAGAATTTATTATACAGACAATGGAAGTCCGAACCAATATCACTCAGCATATAATATTTATCTAATAACGAATTACCAGACACATAATATACCATCGATTAGAGCTAATAAGAATATTTATAGGACGGCAATTTGAACAGATAATTGTATAGTCAAACGACTGGTCAGCTAACTTTACACTTGAAAATCCATAATGCCAAGGCGGTCAGGGATGCCAACTTCTGCTTGGCGCCACCTGTAAAGGGATGTGAACTTCGTCTAATCTCTATTAATCAGTAAGCTGTAGGTCTGGTGTTTTTGACGAAACAATTAAAATACATCAGAAACCAGTTATTTCAACAATTTTTATACATCTTCATCAGGTCGAAACTTCTGTAAGGCATTAGATTTGTGAATGCAATAATTTCGAAAATCAAGATTCTGGATAATCATTTGATTCAATCTTATATATATATATATATATATATATATATATATATATATATATATATATATATATATATATATATATATTGTCCAATCTACCTTATGAAAGTGAAAATGCCGAATAAGACCAGTTCAAAAACATAATTAGAAAAGACTTGAATTTCAAGTCCAGAGGTAAGTTTAGTTTAGTTTTTTGAGAGCTTAGGATCAAATTATAGCAGGTTTTAAGCATAAACCAAAAGGTTTACCTGCTTACTCAACATGCAGGCATGGCAATAAAACCTTTGATTGCAAAGGTCTAACAATGAAGGATACCCATCAATTTCACAAACTAATTAAATAATAATAATGAATAATTAAAAGAGGAAATCCATTTCAATTCGCTACTATGTTTCCAAAAAGAATGGAACTAAAGTAAGGTTTTGCAAATGCGCATTTCTAGGAAATACTTTGTTGCGCCCATTCAGAATAGAAAGGCTGGCACAAAATATTTTTTCGAAGGAGAAACACCAAGAGAAAGAAGAGGGGGGACAAAGTTAAGGACAAAAATGACCAAATCAAGCAGTCAATAAAATCTTTCATAGAAAGCTTGATTTGCGCTGAACCACATTATAGACGTAGCCATACAACTAGATTGTACCTTCCATGTTACCTAAATTTCAAAAAAACTTTATGATCTGTATTGCGGAAGGAATAACGCTCAAAATGTTTATGTTACTTTAGGAACTACGTCAACCGCCATTATAATTCAGCTTTTGGAACATCCCTAACAGATGCACTTGTCTTCTGGCAAAAGACAATATTGCTAAGACAAGTTCTGCAGAAGCAAAAACAAAATAGGTAATTGACCATAGGATTCATGTGTTGAAAGCTAAAGAGTTTTTCGGTTTACTTAAGAAGTCTGAAGACATGCAAATTTTTGTATTCGACCGCCAAAAAGATTTGGCATTGCCAAAACTCTCAGACCAACCGGCATATTTTTGTCAACAAATATACTGTATAACTTCACTGTTGTTTGTGGAAATTTGAAAGGAGAATTAGTTCCAGATAATACAAGATCTTTCGTGTGGTTAAAAAATAAAATTTCCAAAAAAATCCACCAGTTCCGACAGGATATTGGAAAAGTTTCACTCTTCGCGGATGGTTGTGGTGGGCAGAATAAAAATCACCGCCTTAATGTCCATGTTGTTCTATTGGTTCGTGAGGGAATAAGCCGCTCAAATAAAAAAATTGGAAAAAGTATTTCCCATAGTAGGACATTTTGGTTTGGTAGAAAAACAGATAACAAAAAATAAATGTAATTATTGATCAAAAGGGGTATAATGATATTATAAGGAAATATTCTACTGTTCCCAGATTAGCATATTGTAGTAATCACTGGAAAGTTTACGACTGGAAGACTGAAGCTGATACAGTGCTTCATATTAATAAACCAGGGCAATTCTTTTTCAAGTTCATTCAATCGAGTTGGAATTTTTCAAGATAAATGGCAGGAATAGTACGTAATCAGAAAAAAATGGAGAAACAAACTCAGAAGATTAATAATACATCATGAGCAAAGATAAAGAATTAGTAGTCAGAATTCAGGATTGACTTTGTTAGAATTTTTTTTTATTTCATTGTGCAATAAATTATAAGAAGCACCAGTACTCCAAATTTAGGAAAAATGTTGTTTTCTGATTTTGTTAAAATATTTTTTTAATTCATTTACTATGTTGCAATAAAGTATAAAAAATGTATGGCTTTTTTATGATTTGATGATTAATTTGTCCAAGTGGGTAATATCAAATGTGAAACTCTGCAAGTGTATCTTTTATACTTATTTTCCCAATCAGCTAGGCCATCTATAGGTTCATTTTTTCCATTAATTCATGCTTCTGAATCAAGATTGTGCAGAAAAAATTGAAAAAATATTTTTTGAGGTGAAATCCTGATGATGCCATATGATGCATCATTGGGCATAATGCATGTACGTGACATGGAATTGTTATATGAATGGAATTGAAAAACAACCTCAGTTTTTGATTCATCTGTGAGAAAATCGGATGAATGCAATAGGTGGTTTATATTTTTCACGTTTTTTGATTGATGTGTACAATTTTGAGGTAAGGTTAGGTCGCATCACGATATATCCTCAAAATCATATCAGGAATTATTTTCCGATTTTTTATTGACAAACGGTACACATTTATGAAAGAAGGTGGAATGATGTTCACCGAGCACCCAAAGGAATGAAAATGTGTGCTTCTGATCTTTTTTTTAGCGAAAAAAGTTGAAATATTTCATTTTTCCGAACTTCAGACGGTCACAACTTCGGAACGAAGAGAAAGCGCCGTGTTTTGACACCGAATTCTTAAGCAGCGTCAAAAAAACATGAGTTGGTACATTTTTTTTGTCGAAACTAGTTTTTGCCCGATGAGCGAATGGCAAAATATAATTTTCGGCATCATTGTATTTTCAAAGCAATTTTCAATTAAGTTTTTGAAAAAATTCCTCCATTCAACATCTGAATCATGCAATAATGCTTTTAGTATTCACTTTCCAATAGTTCTCTTCTCTTCTCTTCCAGTAGAATATACACAAAACCCAATTATTTACGAGAAATGTCTTGAAACGCACTACTCGAAAAAAAATGGCACCCGCTTCTATCAACGACTGATTTTGATGTTACTCGCAAAATAAAATATCAAGAGGCTATGTATGAGACATCTATAAAGCACTTGAACAACTATTATTGAAGAAATCGGGAGCCACCAATGACTCACGAGCTTTTATATAGGTAGCAATTTGATGATGCCATAAGGCATCATTGGGCTGGAAAGGGTTAAAGTTATTGATTAGAAACATTCTTCGGGTTTCTGAAACGAGAAACAAAAGCACAACAAAATATGACGAGAAAAAGTAGTAACCAAACTTTTGTGTTTGAAGATGGCAAAATATGTGCCTCTCAAAGGGCCAGATTTCCTAATCTGGGTCTGAAAACACCACGTTCTTCAGTTCCAACGTATACCATCGCCATTCAGAGCAATGAGCAGCTCCACCCCTTCTTTCGGACCCTCAAAAGGTATAATGGCAGAGGTTTCTAGACAATTTTTGAAGTTTGTTTTGTTGTTTTGACATCTCTACCTTTAACTGGCAGATGGGTATCGAGTACTCTAGTCACGTGATAATATATAATACCATCTGTGTCAAATTGAATATTTCCGAAACGGAAGGAAATAAACAATCTAGAAACTCACAACTGAAGATTTCCAGGGGAACAAATATTTCTAAAAGGGAAAGATATTCCTAACTTCAAACCCTGCATGCACATATTAATTGATTTGGTTAATTGAAAGGATCTGATATTTTGGAAAATATTATAGCCAATATTATAACATGGTGCTTGGTGCAATTCGAAAAAGTTGAGGATGAGTTGGGAAGATGTAACAGTGAACATTTGAAGACGTTGAAAAAGTCTACAATCTGATGTGCAATGAATCTTGTTTCATTGCTGAACGGAGCTGACCAATAAAAAAACGATTACGTTTTCATAATTTCAATGTATGACAGCTTCAAGAAGATATCTTGAATTCTTCAATGCTCGATGATTCACCCATAATTCTTCGGTCAAGAAAGGACAAATCATTAGATTTATTGATGAGAAATTTCTGGTATTGATTCTAGGTACAGGAATTTTTTTCAAAAGAAAAACCTGTTCCACTGACATCACAGGAAAATCATTTGAGCTGGACCTGATCATTCAGTGGCTTTCGAAAATCTTTTAATTTAAAGAGATTTGAATTTGCGATTAAATTCATTGAAACCTTAATATCGATTCTTGTGTTACCTCCTGAAAGACAGCCCCTCTCTCAAACACCTATCAATGGCAAAGAAAATTTCGATGTTTTTTTTCCATATCCAATGTTTACCATCGTCATTGGAAACGGTAACTTTTTCGATACCCCTTACTCACGCAATTCTGAATACCTACAGCAAAATGAAACGCAAAACACAAAATTCCCCGCGACGCGTAGAAAAGAGAAAAACCTTCGCCTCAAACGATCGGGAGACTTTCGGCAAGAGTAAGGGCCTTCGCAGCGGAGGTCTACTCGGATTCGAATTACGTGGGGTTCCACCCCTTCCATCGGCCCCTCGGCCTGCGTCACACGTACACCGGCCCTCCCTGGTTATCGTTGTCGTCCAGGTTGATTTTGTTGAAGGCGGCTAGACCGCCGTCGTCAAAGAACCTCCGGAACGTGAACTCGAAGAAGCCGTGGAAGAGTTTCGAGCTGTCGAGGAACTCTTCGGAAGTCGGGTCGATTGACGTCGAGTTGCGCAGTCTGTCGGGGTCGATCGGATCGAAATTCGACGTGTCCGTCGGATTGACGATACGGGGTTTGTAGGGAGCGGGCTGTCGTCGCAAGCCCTTCTCGAAATCAATGTCCTTGAAGAAGGGGTGCGATTTCACCTCACTGGCGTTCTTCCCTAAACGTTTCTCCGCACTACAGCACAGTTTCAGTATCAAGTCCGTACTCTCGTTGGAGAGGTTCGCTTGCTTTGGTATCTGGAGGGTTGTCTCCCAGTGGATAACCTGGAGAAAAGAGAACAGTACTATAATGGCACAATTTCATAAATGATATAGTGAGTGCTAATCAATAATTATAATAATAGTAATAATAATAATAACAATTTATTCACAATAAATCTCAATATTACAATTTTAAAACAAATAATATGTGAATAAATATTTAAACCTTACGAAGTTTTTGCACTTGTTGTAAGGATTAGATATTTTATTGAATAATTATTATGGATTAAAAATAAATGATTTAATAATATAATAACATTTGAACAATAAATGAAAATGACAGTATAAGTTTTTGCACTTGTTGTAAGGATTAGATATTTTATTGAATAATTATTATGGATTAAAAATAAATGATTTAATAATATAATAACATTTGAACAATAAATGAAAATGACAGTATAATCAGCACACTGGTAGTCACATGGAAAATTTCAATTCTATAAGATTCTGGAAAAATAATCTGGGAGTTTCAAGAATCCATTTTTTCACCAGTTTTTTATAAGAATATTTTGACTTTGTTACTTTAATCGAATTTGGTAATTTATCGTAAATAAATGATGCTAAATATAAAAAGTTTTTTTGTGATTTGGGTTTGGAAATTTTATTTTTAGTAGTAATTTTGTTTTTATTTCGTGTATTATATAAATGTTTATTATACTTAGAGCAGTTTTTATGAGAAAATATGTAAGTTATTATATTAAGACAAAATAATTGTCTGATATCCATTTTTTCACTTTCACAAAATAATTTATTGAAGGAATGTCGAATATTTTTACCATACATGATTTTAAGAACCATTTTTGTAAATTTTCCAAATTTTTCAGATAATTCTGATTAATTTCCCCCATGACAGCATACCATAATTTATTTGAGATTGAAATAAAGAAAAATAAATCATATTCATAGTTTTTTACTAAGAATATTATGAAGAAATTTGAATTTTGGCAATAGAGGTCGTAATTTTTTTATTAGATAATCAATTTGGAAATTCCATTTTAAATGCCATTGTCTATCATGATGCCTAAATATTTGATATGGGCGACTTGACGGTAAGAAAAAGTCTTTTATATACACAATGAGTCAAAAGTTTATTCTTAATAGGTCCAAGATTAAAACATAATCATTTCGAACAATTTGGCAGTAGACTTCAAAAAAGATGTATTCGTACTAAATTTGACAAAACACAAGAATTGATCGATGAAATAATGTTTACAAGGTATATGAAAAGTTCGGTTGGGCAGTTTAGTGAGGTTTTCTGAAATGAGCGGTATCATGTATTCGTATTTGTTTGCTGAACTTTTGAAAATTGTTTATCACTTGGTATATCCTTCAGGTTTTCAAAATTTCTCACTGAGCTCTAGATTTCTGAATCTATTATACTTAAATCGACATTATCCAAGAAAACATGTGTATAGGTTAGGATTTTTGTGGTAGCAAGTTTCGAAGGAAGCATTTTTTGGCATTGGGCAATTGTTTCGATTTTGAATTCTGGATGGGCCGATATCAAGATTGTCAGCAGGTTCGGGGTTTTGAAGTTTCTAATTTTCAACCTTCTGAAGAGGTGGCTTTCTCAGTTCCTTCATTTTATTTTACTGATGTAAACTTCGAGTTCAGTATTATGTTGTATTATATTTTATTTGGGTCGTGAATTTCAACTAAATTCCCCAAAAAGTAAAAAAACAAACAAATACAACACAAACAAACAATAAAAACAAAAACAACAACAAAGTCTTATTTTTGATTTTCTACGGGTGGAAGTAGATAATATTTCAATGGGACCAGCTTTTTGATTCTATTGAGTACACCAAATATTGGATATGCTTTTTTCAGACGTCAGGACTGTGACAAGGCTTCTAACAGGACACTATCACTTTGACAAACACCCCCATGTGACAGGAGTCACCAATTACCAAGATTGCAGATGGTGCTTAGAATTCGAGGAAACAACTAATCTCGTCCCCATTGATTCCTCCGCGCTGGTAGCAGCTAGGACGAAACACCTTGGTTGTGACACCCCAGTGTGTAAAAGGGGTGGGCCTGAGGAGACAGGTCTCCTTTGCCCTAGAGTTAGCTTAGTCTCCTCAGCTCGAGCTACACACCTTGTTAGTGTGTAGTATTCTTTCCTGCCGACGCGTCGACCGTGACTCACCTTGAACTGCGTCTCGGAGGGCGTGTTCGCCAGGAAAGGCGGTTGCCCGACGAGCATCTCGTACAAGATGACGCCGACGCTCCACCAGTCGCAGACTCGCGTGTACCCCGTGCGCTGCAGCACCTCGGGCGCGATGTAGTTCGGCGTGCCGACGAGAGAGTGCGCCAGGCAGCGGTGCTCGCGACGTCGCCGCCTCTCCAACGGCTTCAGGCTCTTGCACTTGCACTCCTCGTTCCAGTCGTCGATCGGGTCCATCGAGTCCTGCCGGCTGTGGTCGCCTGAAACGAAAGGTAAAAATAACAATACAGAAACAAGTTTGTTTATTAATTTTAGTTATTGAAACATATGTCATATCAGAAAAAGTTATGGTATACGGAAGTTTTAGGTACAGAGGTGGTTTATATAAAACAAATGGCAATTGGTTACAAACTACATGTAGTATTAAATTTTCCGAATATAGTGGATCATTCAAAAGACTTTGGACTTGAATTGAATTTGGATAAGTGTGAACTTATTTATCTTGATAAACCAGACCATTCCATCGTCAACCAATTCAACCTCATAGCTCCTGGAATACGTATTATAGAAAACCCTGACGGTCGAAAGACCACAGTCTACCTGAAGAAACAAATTCACTGATTCGCTCGCCACTTCATGGTTTATGCAAAACAAGAAGCCCCTTAAATTTTTGAGATGCCTGCTGGAGGGACTGCACGAAGAAATCGACAAAGAATTGAGTGACACCGAGAAAGTACAAAATTCATGGATAGACAATTTCAAGATAGTGGACAACTTCGTAGGCGTACAATTGTGGTCACTGTTCTGAGACCTTTAACCGTTTCGGAACTTTTCCTTGCCCATTCCACAAAGAACTGGTCAACTTAGATTTTTGCTTTGCTTACATTATTTTACGAGAAGATACGTTGGATGAGAATGAGACGCTGACATGTTCCAAGTGGAAAGAGAAACAAAAGTGCTAGAAATCTTCAGCAATCTATGAGTTTTCCAGGGCTGTAGTGATCCATCTTAAACGATTTTTTTAACGGACGGGTCGACAGAAAAATTAAATGTCACCGTAGATTTCCCCTTGGAAGGGCGGGACATGAGCATTCAAGCAACAGGTAATGAAGCCCCAGTTACAAAAATCTTTATGCCTTCTCCAATCACAGCGGCATTACATAGAGTGGGCATTACAAGGCTTGCTGTCGACATCCTTCTGCTGGAACGTGGCACGAATACAATGATTTCCAAGTGATACCAATCTCCTCCAAATCTCTTGTGACTGGCAATGCGTATATTTTGTTACATGAACAAGAAGGATATCACTTTTTGAATGGTCATTGTTTTATATTACTTTCATTACCAATCATATTTTGGGATTATTAACTTTTATTTAAAAAAAAACATTCGACAGTCGATGGGCATACTTGAAGACAGGCGTTAAATCAAATCATTTTTTTTAACAATTCGTTCAGGCCAGTCTCAAACTACTACACAGGTTTTGGCTCCCCTTGCTAATACCACGAAGGGCATTGCAATATATCCGAACGGTGCCAGTGCAGGTATCTTCACATGAAAAAATATTGCGTTTTCTTTTGGCGATTGAAATGAAAGAATTGATATTCAGTTATTGGGACGGGCACACTTGCAGACTGGTTTCTGGTTGTTTGGCCACTCATCAGCACAAGTGGGGTGCCATCATCAATATAAAGTCGATTACTTCCCTTAGTTAAAAATCAAACACCTTTCATAGTATCGAGCCTCGACAAAAGCTGATGTGAACAACACGAAGTCATTGCGCCACCTACCTATAGACAAAGTATTCCAAAAACAAACCAAAATCGCCCATTTCTCCTGCGAGAAAAATGTAAAAACATTCGACAGTCGATGGGCATACTTGAAGACTGGAGTTAAATCAAATTATATTTCGAACAATTAGTTCAGGCCAGTCTCAAACTACCTACACAGTAGGTTTTAGCTAGCACCTGTCAGAAAACAATTACTTCCCTGGCTAATACTACGAAGAGCATTGCAGTTTTTTTCACAGAAGAAAATCCTGCGTTTGCTTTTGGCGACACAAATGAAGGAATTGATTTTCAATTATTGGGACGGGCACAACTGCAGACCTGTTTCTGGATATTTGGCCACTCATCAGCACAAGATAGTGCCTTCATCAACATTAAGTCGATGAGTCCCCATAATTAAAAATCAAACACCTTTCATATTATCAAGCCTCGACCAAAGCTAATACGAACAACACGAATTCATTGCGCCATCTACCTATGGACAAGGTATCCCAATAACAAACCGAATTCGCCCAGTTGAAACCTACTGTGTAGGTGGCCTGAACGAATTTTTCAAAAGATGATTTAATATTATTTATATTTTTTGAGATTTGAATATGTATCATTCGCTCAAAAACACTGCGATTTCATCTCAAACATAAATGTAATCTTCTAATTGGTTGATTGGCTGGGAGCTTATGCAATTGCTAAAATATTCAATGTTCGTTTTTCGAGGAAAATCTTGAAATTGACACTAGTAGTAAAAGTCCATTCACGCTATTCGGTTGTAGGAGTCCAAAGTGTTTCGTTTGAAAAATGCAATGTTCTTTCTACATTCGAAAGATCGATGAAAGTCTTGAGAAGCCTCCCAGCGATAAAGATTAGTCTGACGGCCACCTCAAGAAATACTCTCTTGGACGATAAATATCTCCCTTTGATTATAATTTTTTTTTTGTTTATTGAGTATCTAATCCCCATGAGTTGATGTATCTAAGCATTTTAAGAATTGGTGGTGATCGAGAAACAACTATAATTAACATAGGGCTTTATTATCACAATCTGATAGTCCCCTCTGACAGTGCTTACCTTGATTGCTTCAGTTTGTGCTCTCCAGGCCGTTTTGAATTGAATCACTCGTACGAAGGGTGGGCGATATATTTGCAATTACGCGAGAAAAGGCAATCACGGTGTTTACCCGTATTAAGAATGACAGGGAACAAAAATATTAATTTTACTCCCAGAAAACACCACAGGAAAAATAATGATGAGGAAAATACAAAACAAAAATTTGAAAAAATAATATGTGGGGTTCCACAAGGTTGTATTCTTGGTCCAGTATTGTTTCTCATTTATTTCGCAGGTGATTTACCCAACTACAACATTTTATGAAAAATGATCTGGAGAAAATTTCATTTCGAGTGAAACAACATAAATTATCGTTGAACTATAGCAAATCTTCATACATTTATATTTCAAAATTAAGCAAACAATAATATTCCTCTAGTTTTTGAAAATGAAGGAATTGATTAGAAAACTCTAATTAAAATGTTGGGATTATATATAGATGAAAATTTATCATGGGAGAAGCGTATTGAAAAATTAAGACAAAAAATATCTCCATAACTGGTGTAATTTTAAAAATTCGGAATTTCATACAGCTCAAATATTTACTAAATATTTATCACTGTCTAATAAATTCAAATTTACAGTATTGGGTATTTGTTTGGGGTACTGCAAATAAACCAATAATGACACCAATTAAAAAAGTGCAGAACAAAGCAATGAAATGTATTCATAAAATGAATCAAATGGAACCTACTAAAAACATATATAAACCCAATAAACTATTCGATATTGATTCTATTCATAAAATAAAACTGTAAATGTGAATGGTTTCATTTTGCCAAAAATAAAATAAAATTTTCGAATTTGAAATTTTTTAGTGTGATACACTCAACACCCGCCAAATCAATTCTTTGCGACCTTTGAATTTGAGAACGAACTTTGGTCAGAAATCAAAATTACGCAATGGTGTAAACACATATAATTCTCTTCCACAATTTCTCAAAAACATCAAACAGGAAAACTTACCCAAGATACATGTGAAAAAATATATTTTGATTTAACTGATATCAGAATATTCTTCATATCTTTTTAATTTATCATATTCAAGATGGCGGGTAGTTCAGGCTGCTCGTCGCCAAGTCCTAAAGAAATCGACAATTTCATTTGTAAACATTGTAGTAAAAAAGTAGTGAACAAGGTGAAGTGCATCAAGTGTAGGGAATACTTCCACCCAGCATGTCTCAAGCAAGCCAGCGAACAAAAAAAGGCTGAATGCAGGCACGAATCTATCGAACAATCTGAAAGCTCATATATCCAAGAAGAAACTTACCTTATCGAAGAAAACAAACTACTAAGACAAGTAATAACTGATAAGGAAACCATCATTGCCGACAAAGAAGAACTTATCATACTCCTGAAAGAGAAAATCAACTCCTTAGAGAATAAATCAAAAGAATGTGATAATTGCGAACTCCAAAGACAACAAGCACGACAGCCTACAAAAAAGCGTAGTCAAAGTAAGGTAAACAACGAAGCAGCGGAAAAAAACCAACAAAAAAGTGATCGGCCAGACCGAAATCTCTCATGTATGAATGAATCAGCAGATACGGAAATTCCCAACACACAGGGCGGCACAGTGATCAAAACAAATGAAGTTGCAGCAGAGATTATGAGAATTCTCTCTGAGAAAAAGGCAGAGGAAATAATTAATCTCGCGAACGTTGGTGGATCCGCAGATACTCCATCGGAGCCCATAGTTTCCGAAGTGCCTAATCTCGGTGACTCTGAAGAAAAATTCATAACAGTTTCCAGACGACGTACAACGAGAGGACGCAAATTTAACATCGGTAGCGGTGAAGGCGATGACGAATTTGCAGGTCACGATAAGACACATAGAAAAATCTGGCTATATGTGTCCAGAGTACCAGAGGAAGTAACCACGGAACTCCTGAAAAAGTACATCCAAAAACGGATAGGTTCCGATGACATTTACGCAAAAAAACTGGACACAAGATCACACAGGAAAGATGATCAGGCCTTCATGGTTGGTGTGAACCCTAGATTCCAAGAACAAATCTATGAAACAACCTTCTGGCCAAACAAGGTACGCTACGGCCGTTTCGACTTTAAACTAGGACGAAGATTTCTAGACAGTCAACAGGAGAGTCAACAAAAAAAGAAGGAAGAAAATTTTCGCAATCCCGCCTCATTTCTGAGCCCAACGCACAAAAATATTTCAACTACCAATTAGTCCACCTAAACATCCAAAGTTTGGCCAACAAATTAAGCATAATCGAGTTATTCGCTAGCATTGCAGAACCTTCATTCATTTGTATATCTGAGTATTGGATGTGTGAGGAAAAACTAGAAAATATAAAAATAGCGGAATATGAACTGGGTTCCAACTTCAGTAGATCCGAGCATGAGCACGGTGGTACAGCTATATTTATCAGGACCCAATACTTTAGGGATTGCACAAATATACCACATCTAGAAAATTTATCCATAAAACTTCACTTTGAATGTTCGGCTATAGAAGTTAATAAAAATTTGTGTATTGTGACCATATATAGGAGCTCCTCAAGTGAGGCTGATCCCCGAATATTTCTGGATAAGTTAATATATACTCTGAACTGGATAGCAGATAAGTATTACAACTTTATAATTTGTGGCGACTTCAATATCGATTTTTTGGGAAGTAGCTCATATAAAAAACAGTTATTTGACATATTCGAAATGTTCAACTTATGCCTAACTTACAACGAGCCAACTCGAATAGCAAAATACGGTAATCAAACTACCTACAGTGGAATCGATTATATTGTTAGTAATATAAAAAATTCATACAGCAAAATTTGTGACCTGGGAGTATCCGACCATCTTGCACAAATTTTTGATTGGTCCACACCTCTTATGTTAAATGAACCCAACGAACAATTTGTAATCATGCGTCGGTTCAGCAATAGTTCTCTTGCTGAATTCAAAACGTTATATGAAAAAAATTCTGAAGACACTATTCAGCATGGGGATGCTGATATCATGTTCACGAACTTTTTCACACGTTTTCAATGGTGCTTTGATGTTGCTTTTCCTAAGAAAAAAACAAAGTGGAAGACCCAAAAATATTCAAAAAAAATTCCTCTTCCAAAAGACATACACAAAGATCTAGAGAGTCTAAGAAATTTGAATTGGCTACAAAAAAGAATAGGAGATGACAATTTGAAAGAAAAAAATAAACAATTCAAAAAAGAACTAACACAAAGATTGACACTGAAAAAAAATATATCACTCTACCCTGATTGAAAATTCAAACAACAAAACAAAAACACTTTGGAATCTAGTAAAGACGAAAAAAGGAGGAAGTATACCAAGAAAAAATATAACACTAACATGCAATGGCATCCAAACTTCTGATGAAATCATAATTGCAAATCAGTTCGGGAATTATTTCAGCAACTCAGTCAAAGAAAAATTAGACTCTCTCAACCTTCCTCAAGAAACGTGCAGCACCAGTAATTTTAATTCTTCAAACTCTATGTTCTTTGCACCACTTGTTAAGCATGATATCATGGCCACCATCCAAAAACTGAAAAAGAAGTATTCAGCTGGTATTGACAATATACCAACCTTACTTCTAAAAAACTGTGCAGAAGAACTATCCGCTGAACTGGCACCAATTGTGAATGAGTGTGTTTGTCAGGGCTACTTCCCAAAAGAACTCAAATACACCAAAACCATTCCGGTATTCAAAAAATGTATTGAGAATTACAGAATGATTTGTGTTCTCAGCTGCTTCTCAAAGGTGATAGAAACTGCTGTATATAACCAACTAATAGAATATCTAGATAAAAACAAAATCATAACCCCCTGCCAGCACGGGTTCCGATCCAATTACTCCATCGAAACTGCCTCAAACGATCTGATTCAGCATATATATGACAATATCGACAAAAACAAATATGTAATCGGATTATTCTTCGATCTCTCTCGCGCCTTTGATGCGATAAACCCCAGATATCTATTAAAAAAATTAGAAGCAATTGGCATCCGAAGCCCTGTACATAATTTCATTTCCTCGTACATGTCTGGAAGAACACTCAAAGTACAGGTTGGAAATGAGCTCTCCCAGGACTATGATATCTTAACTGGGACACCACAAGGAGGAGTACTAGGACCGTTACTGTTCCTTCTATATGTAAATGATATGCCACTATATATACAGAACGGTAAAGTTTTCATATATGCTGACGATACCACCATTATTGTCACAGCTGATACAACAGATGAGTTAGTAAAGAAAACTCAGATAGTAATAGAGGAATTCACCAATTGGTGTGTAAAAAACCACATGATCAATAACACTAACAAAACGGTCATAGTTGAATTTACTAGCCCCCTGAGAAATATCAATATTCCTGAACTCCATCTTGGCTCCAACATACTTAAAACTTCCAGCAACACAAAATTCTTGGGTTTGGAATTAGATAACAAACTATCTTTCAATAATCATATAGATAATCTGTGTACAAAATAAAACCGATTATACTATGCTTTTACCAACCTTAAAACAAACTTCCATAGACAATACTTGATAAATATCTACTACGCCTTGGTATATAGTGCAATTAGCTGTAACATTGTGGTGTGGGGTAGAGCTACTGAAGTGGACCGTGTATTTATAATCCAGAGAAGATTCTTGCGCCTTATTTTCAACATGAAATATAATGAAACCTGTCGAAATGTTTTTAAAGCAAACGAAATTCTCACATGCCCATGTATTTATTTATATAAATTATTGACGTATACTTTTGACAATAAAGGAAAACTTGACAAAAACACCCACTTTCACGACTACAATACAAGAACAAAAAACGACATACATCTGATAAAATTCAATAGGACTTGGTATACGAAGTCACCTTTATATGCAGGGAGCTATTTTTATAATTCACTACCTAGGTATCTGAAAGAGATAGAAAACATAAAAAAATTCAAATACGAACTCAAAAAATACCTACTCTGCAATTCTTTTTATTCACTTGACGAGTATACAGAACAAACCAAACAGTAGTCAAGCTTATCCAATTAATCGTACTATTTTACTATTTACATGTTTCACTTGTTTGTATTAATGTTCATTCAACCTCTATTTTGTTTATACTTTACCCATCTGTATTATATAGACACTTTGCACATATACCTCATTTAGACATAAGTATGTTGAAATTTGTAATAACACATAGAAGTTGACCTATCTCATGTCATGTAAGTGATCTATAGAGATGAATAAATGTATCTATCTATCTATCTTTGAGGTTGTATCATTTATTTGTTTATCAGTTGTACTTCAAATTGAAGATATTAGATTGGTAGTGGAATGACTGATTCTAGGAATGATTAAAAATACACAAAAATTCAAAGATATTTAAGGTGTTTGATTATTATCAAAAACTGCGGATTTTTTCAGCAACCTTGGTTATTCTAAGTTTTTGCAAATTTCCAGTGCTACCATAAAATATGGAATGAATACTCACCGTTAGGTTGATAATACTTCGAGTTGTGGGTCCAACGAAAGCCGGTACACAAACCAAAGTCGGTCAGCTTGATGTGGCCATCCTTGTCTATCAGGATGTTGTCAGGCTTGATGTCTCTGTGGATGAATCCCATTTTGTGGACGCTTTCAACTGCGCATGTCAATTCTGCTACATAAAATCTGTAATTCGAAGCAAACAAATCAATTCAGGAAATGATCGCGAGCAACTGTGTTGAATTTCCAGTTTTGTCCCTTGCTGGTTGCTCAATTAAAAATGAAAGGGTACATAAAAACCGAAATTCATCAAGAGCAAAACAAGTTTCATGCAAATTTTCAATATTACAAAATTGAGGTTTGAAAACCGCAAAAAAGTTTTCAAGAAAGAGAAATTGTATTTTCTCTTCTGGTGATGCTAACTGGAGTAGCAAAATGTGCTTGTTTTGCTAAGGTAGCATCTCTGTCGAGTGCAAAAGATTTTGAGTTCGTGTTGGGTAATGGATTCTGTTGAAAGTTTTCACATCTACATAAATTAAAAAAATCATCGGTAAGTGGTGGAACTAATAAAACAATCTAACAGAATGCACCTTCAAAATTGAAAATCGATGAGTTCCAGGTTTTTTCTCCAACAAGATATATGAAATAGTGAATTTAATTTTTTCACTTGCACCATACTGTACGTTGTTGTTTCGAATTATTTTTCTATTCTGTTCGTTACCAAGGACAGTAAACAAAATCAAATTAAACAAACGAATCAACCCACCTTGCCAGTTCCTCCTCGAAAATCCCCAGCTTGATTAGCAGAGACATCAAATCGCCTCCCGGTATATAATCCATAACGAAATAGAGTATATCCGAGTCCTGAAACGAGTAATACAACTTGACGACCCACTCGTTGTCAGCCTCCGCGAGAATATCCCTCTCCGCCTTGACGTGCGCCACTTGGTTTCTTTTCAGCACCTTACGGAAATTACACACAAAATTTTAAAAATATCATATATAGTAGTAACCATTTTTATTCTTCTGTTCGTTTATTCATATTAGTGTAAAAAAATGGCATGAATCACAGACATTTCACTAAAAAGATACAAATGTGCTGAAAGCAAAGATAGTTACAGCCAATATGGCCGCTGAAGGTAGAAAATATCATGTGGCCAAATCACAATTCACTGTGAGAATAAGCAATTGTGTTAGGTTGACAATAATTTTTCTATTCGCTAAATCTGTACAGAAACTATACCTACAAATTATTCATGTGTTATCTAGAATATTGCAGCCACTTTTAATGTCCCCGCATGTTTACGTCCTCGCAATCTTCTACAAATCTGCGCGCGATGATGTTAGAAACAATAATTCGGGGAAATTAGGCATATTTGTTTGCTTTAATTTATCTTCAAAGCTGTGACATAAGTCTATTGAGTCATATAATAGTTTTCAAAAACACAAAAAAGTAAGATTCTTAATGTATTTTATTTCATCCACGTAGTCAGGAAGGGATATTTCATCCACGCCGTAAGGCCTGCCAAATAAGTAGATCAAAAGCTTCATATCCCTAAAAGTTGGCAACTTCGATATGCCAACAGAAAGAGGCACCATCGAAAGGTAGCTGGTAATGATGCGATTGTGTCTCTCGACCACTCCATCAGACTGCGGATGGAGAGCCTTAGTTATGGTTTCCTTAATTTCTATAAAAATCATCATCTCGTTCTACTACTGTACTAGCCTTTTAAGTGGGTAAAGCTACTCCATCACGACCATCAGTTACTTGTTGCCAGATATAGTCATAGACTACATATAAGATGTTTATATACTGGTGTTTCTAATGTTGCGATATTGTTTCAGACAAACCTGTGGACAAGGCGTGGCCATGAGGGAGCGCTGGTAATCGAAAATTTCTATTAATTTTCGTGATCACTCGATCCATGGAACACGCTGTTGCCAATTCTGACGTTTTTGTAAAAGGATAGAGAATTTATCGGGACTGGATATATGAGGTTATTGAAAACACCAAAACGCGTCAAATTTGTGTTTAACTTTATGCGTTATTTATTCCATGTAGTTTGAAAATAATTTCTCAGTTGGAATAAATTTGCATTGTGTTTCTACTGATCTGGACCAGAATTCGCAACGACATGGCCACTTGGCAACACAGGACTGTCATATCCACTGCAGGAGTGCCGGTACCTGGCGGATTTTTTGCAGTACTACTACGCCTATATCATTAAATTTTTCATCAAGTTGGCCATATCGGTCGTCCGATTTGCTGACAACCTCTTATATGGAGTAAACGCACCAGTATATAGCCACCTTAACTACATACTCTCTCTCTCTCTCTCTGTGTTTTCGTTGGATTTTTCATTTTCAGGGTAGAAAACACCCAAAAAATAAATTTCAATATCCAATAATACCTCTCGCATACCCGTGCCAAAGTTCGGTTAATTTCAAAATGTTCTCCGCCACGACCATTGTCATAGGTTTGTAACTTCTCAAGCCAACATGCTATAAGATCTTCCAGTATTTTGGAATTCAGGTGCCACTGGATTTCTGAATGATAGGATCTTACCAGAAATTTATGGCCATATCAAAACGAATGGAAATTGTCGATCACAACCGCGAGAAGCTCCTTTCTGGTTACAAAGTAATTTCTTTAAATTGTTCCAAAAGTCTTACTGAAATGGCTGATGACAACTTCTTCCCCGTCCTGTATATAGAAAAGAACGACTCCAACCAAGCCAGGATGCGTCGGTATCCAGTATAAACAAGCCTTCCTTTTGTGGGTATACCAGGATTGGAGCAATTGCCAAATGTTTCTTTCAAGCCATGAATGAACTAGATTATTCCCACTCCGGCCGCGCGTTTTCCGCATCTGAAACATTCAGGCCGGCCTTTCGCTTTTGAACTTGTCATGTCTATCAAGCATTTCTTGATGTCTTCTAGATCTGCTATGATTCAGTTGGTGGCTTCATTTCTCTTCTTATGTTGAGCGTCTTACACAGTCAATTCCAGAGCCAGGGCAACACTCAATGACAAACGTTAAAAATCATTGACAACGTCGCGCGACATGTTGTTTCACAGTGAAATGTGGTATTTCCCCGTCGTATTTTCCACAATTCAACCAATTGACTAATCTAAGTTATTCAATTTATTAGCAGAAATAGCAATGTTTATTGTTATTTTACTAATATTTTGAATATTGTCACAAAAAGTATAACTTCGTGATGTTTTTGTTTGTTCATTTCACTGAATATTTTTAATTTTTGTGCGATGAATTCTTCAAGATGAATAAATAATGTTATCATTTCTATCATTATTATTCAAAAAATTTACAGTTGCCTGTAAGATTTTCACTTATTAGGGTTTACTTAACCGGCGGTTTAGTAAACCCTAATATGTGAAAATCTTACAGGCAACAATATATTATTTGTTTAATATGGATTTTCATTAAGTAAAATCCACTTCCATTTAATCATTATTATTACCTCCGCCTTCCTGAGCGTCTTCATCGCGTACAAGTGGTTCGTGTCGATTTTCCTGACGAGAGTCACCTCCCCAAACGCCCCCACACCAATGGGCTTCAAGCAAACGAACATGCTCTTGTCCATCTTGGCCCTCTTTAGGCGGATGTAGTTTGACTCCTTCTGCGACAGCATCTTCCGCATCTGCATCTGAGCCTCTGGACTCAAGCCGATCTTGTTCATTTCCTTTTCGAGCTGCATCCGCCTGAACATGCGTTGTCTGCGGTACGAAATAATAAAAAATATATCATATTACCATATGTCATAAATCTCAACCCAAGGACCGGTCGCTCATTTCTGCAGGTATCTGTTTTTTTTTCAAAGAAACCTAATGTAAGTGTTTTTTTATCAAATCATTCATTTATAGTAAAATTTACAAACGTACTTAAATCATTCAATATATCAATACTCTAGGAAATTAAATAAAAAAATTATGTTTTGAAATTTCGCGTATTACCTTACTTGTGTTACTTTATATAAGTAGTATGGTTTTAGGAATAATCAGGCTTAAATATAGTAGACCCTAATTATCTTTATGGATGAGAAATTCATTTAAGGATCTTTCATTGAAGAATAATTTTATGTTATACTACATTCGCTTGAAAAAGATACAATGAATCGAAATATGTTGCGGAGACAAGAAAATTCTGTAGAAATTTAATCGTGTTTTAACTTATAGTGTCATAACTATGGATTTCCATCAAGTAACGGCCACGTCAATCCAAAAATGAGATCTGAGTAGGTAGCTTATTGCATAACACCATCCAACTGTGCATGCCAATCAGCTTACTACCCCATCCTAATGCTACAATATTCTCGGGGCGCCCCCGGGCCCCCCCCCCCGGCCGGGGGCCAACAACAACACCAGGTTCAAACTGATACGTGCCTGTACGATTTGATGACGTTCTCGATGTGCTGCTCCATAAAGAATTTGAACGCCTGCGGCGAGTAGTTCTTCACCTTGCCGTCGCGACGCTCCTCCTCCTTCTCCTTGCTGATCTTCTTGCGTTCCGGTATCGGCGACTGGTGCTTGATTTTCGTGTACGGCGGCAGCTGGGGCGGCGGCTCGTTGTGTTTGAGGTGGTCCGAAGGGGAGGTGCCGTTCACCGCGTGGGTGTTGTTGACACCGACGTTGTTGATGTTGTTGTTATTCTTGACCGAAGAGGAGGCTTAGAAGAAAACATTGATCAAGAGGTGATCGGCGAAAGGATGGTCGATATAACTTGTGACGTAATGAAAAAACTTTATTCTTGCTAGGATATAACAGTAACCTCATGTAATAAATAATCAGCTGAAATTAATAAATTTTCTCAGAAAAAAAATTAAACACCTCCGAAAGATCAAAACACTTCAAAAAAGCAGAAAAACGACAAGAAAGGACGAAATGAAACAAAATGGCAAACTATGTCAAAAAGGGGAAAAAATGAGCCGAGAATGGGCGAAATAGAATGAGATAGACGACGAACAATTCAAAGAGAAGAAGAGACCAAATAAGTGTGAACACATATTTACATAACAGACGCAATAGAGGGTTCAAAAACGTCAGATACACTTCTGGAACATGGAAAACATCTAGGAAGTCACTTATAAAGTCAAAAAACGCAAGGGAACTCAAAAAGCGTCTGGTATGTACCATGGGTCTTCTTTTTCTTCTTAAAACGTCGATTAATGCCAAAGGGCGTTCAGAAACATTCAATGACTAACAGGATGTTTCAATAATGGATATAGGAAAGTCAGAAAATTTCTTCCATAGACGTCTGAAAAAGTTGAAATAATTGTGAGGAAATGACAGAAAAGGGTACGAAAACGTGAAAATAGTACGAAAAACTTACGAAGATTTCAGAGGAGCATATAAAACCATCGGTAAAGGAAACGTCAGGTAGCCGTAGAAAAAGGTCAGAAAAGCGTCATTTGATGTTTGTGCTTTATTAATCTGAAGTTTCATGACATCACACTAGAATAATGACCTTTTCCCTTACACGCCTAGAAAAAGTAGAAAAATTCAGAGGTTACGAGGTTAGCATCTTCAGGAGGAGAGAATTGATACTGACACAGTATTTGTTTTCTTCTTATGAAGATGCCAACCTTGTTAGCGCAACACTCGTCGAGTGAATCATAAGGGATATCAACAAGAACAATTTTCATGAGGAGTCTTCTTAAAATAATTTCATCTACTAACGAAAAGTGCAACTTCCAACCAATAGGCCAAGCGCCAGGTAATATTTTTGCAATGTTCTGCTAGCTGAATGGATTTTTTTTCAAATATGTTCCCTGAATGTAAATTCAAGTTGGTGGGACGAGGAGGCGCCCGTGTCAGCCGCCATCTCGAAAATCACGTTTTATCGAATATCTCGTTTACCGAGCATCGCACGACAAACATAGTGGAGATCATTTTTATAGATAATGATGTTTTCCAAACTTTTTACAATGTGATTATTGCTGACTATATAGTCAACGATTCATGATACATAAAAAATGGTAGTAATCGAATTTGTAGTGCATAAAATTCTTTCTAAATTGCATTCGGAACTTTTTTCCGTAGCATTCATACTCTAGGAGCTATAACGCTGTAAATGTCGAGTGAACGCGAAATATCCACAAGATTATAATGCAATATATTTAATCATTCGCCTACAAGTCTCTTCTCAAAGAAAGCCGATCTATCATCATATAAAGTCAATTATCTCGAATTACCATCAGTAATAATCTCTCATGGGAAAAACATGTGAGATCGATCACAGAGGGCGGGTACTTCACGACCTGATTAACAGTCCGTTAAAATCGGTGCTTAGGCTGTGCTTTCACTCTGGCAGATGCCAGGATGTGGTGTCCTTTCTGAGTACGGATTATTTGAACGGACTCTTAATCAGGTCGTAGAGTACCCACCCTAAAAATGCTTCCCAGAAGCTTAAGATTTCTATTTAGAGCGAAAAAATACTTCAACTCCCATCAGCTTCTAATGACCTACAAGTCTCCTAGACTATAAATGCTACGGGAAAACGATTCAGATAAAATTTGTAGAGAATTTTATGCTCTACAAATTTGGTAACCACCATTTCTGATATTCAAAGTTTCAATCGAAAAGGACGGCAATTATTATATTTTAAACATGATCACTATTTTTGTCGTACGACATGCAGTTCGCGAGATATTCGATAAAACGTGTTTTTCAAGATGGCGGCTGACGCGGGCGCCTCCTCGTTCCGCCAACTTGGATTTACATTCAGGGAACAACCCTTAACATATTCGAGAAAAAAAATCTGTAGAACATTGCATTATGAACCAACTTTTTTTGCTCTGGCGCTTTGCCTACAATACCGACTTTAAAAGAACAATAGGCTACTAAAAAATCTTCAAAATAAGTTTGTTGCCAGATGAACAATGATGCAAAAAAAAACATGGTGCTATTTGAAAAAATGGGGGTGGGGGTGAACTTTTAGGGGTATGAACATAAACAGATCATTTTGAGTGCCTTATATGGGAGGCAATTTGATTTGGTTTGGGAAAATGACTTTTCGATTACTCTTCCAACTGAAGAGGAGACGATCACCTGTTCAGAAAATTCTGGGACACTCTATATATATATATATTTAAAATACTTATCGCTAACGTTATTTCTTCAGGTTGAGGAAGGTTACAAACCCAGACTACTACGAAGAAAAAAAAAATAGTTTTGGTGTTGGGGTAATTGATCTCTACAAAAAGATTCAATAATAATAGTATGACGCGGATTCTGACCGTGAAATCGACTCACCCGTCGGCGGCAGAGGCGGCGCGCCGCTGTCCGAATACTGGTTCCGGCTGTCCCCGGAACTGGTAGATTGCGGGCTGTCGGAACGGCACTCGTTGTTCGCTGCTACGGTGACGATCGGCGAGTACTTGCGCTGCAGCGGCGGGTGGACGTGCGGGCTTGCGCGCGGCGACATCGAGCTATCGACCGTATACACCTGACCTTGGCCGCCGCCTCCGTCCTCCGAGTACGGCGGTGGAGGGAGGGGCGGATGCGCCGCGACCCGCTGCGCTTTCGCCTTGGCCTGCATTGTGCTCGCGTAGCTCGGCGGCTCCGTCGTGGGCACGTTCACGGGGGCGGGGCTAGACGAGACGACGGCGGTGGGCAGAGGGGCGGCGGGTTTCGTGCCGTTCGTGTAGCTGCAGAGAATGGAAAATGAAGTCGTGAAACTCAGCTTCGCCGTCACCGAATGTGTCTCGTGATAGGGTGTAGGAAACAGTTTTTGCTCTGATTGTCAGTCATATAGTGACACGTGACACCATTGAAATACGTACTACATGAGTTCTTTCTTCAATAATACAAATAATTGAAAGTTGTTTCTTGTTTTGCGCGTGACAAAAGTAGGTATCATTTTGAGTCATTTTTCAAGCAAAAACCAATTGCAGAGTCAAATTTCAATCTTTCAATCATGTGCCACTGTATAATGACGAAGTAGACAATGAAAGCAATTCAATCGAATCTTTCGAAACAAATTTCTTTTGATACATTCCTCAAAAACAGTATCGAATGCTTTGGAGCTGACATTTTAAAATTGATCTTTCCAAACCAACGATTCCAAAGTGTTTACTAAATTAACATTTTTCAAACTTCATCTTCTGTGAATTTCTTTTTAAATCTAATCTCACACAATAGATGTTCTGAGGCCGGCGATCAGTGTCTTCTACGTTGATTTTGAATTGAATTTGGAAATTATAGAACATCTTGAGTGCATTTTTGTTCAATTTATTTTTTTCAGATTTTTCCTACATTTTTTTTGAAGTTGATACGGAAACAAAAAGGCATTTCTTTTGTTTCATTCAAAAGGTTTGCAAAAATTATGCATATTTTGATAAAAAAACTTCCAGATTACTTTCTTGCAAAATTCAATTAGAAATAATTGAAGTGTTAAATATGTCACAACTCACTGATTTTTTTAGTTCAGCACTAACGGACATATGGTGATAGGGCATATGGTTTAAGAAAGCGGTTTTGATTGCCGAAACGCCTTGAAGGGAGTCCTTGTTTATATTGGTTTCTTTCATGTGGCTGGCTAAGACATTGGCGTAGTTCAAAACATCTTTCGAACAATTTATTCAAACCAGTCTCAAACTACCTATACAGTAGGTTTTGGCTGGCACCTGTCACAAAACCACTACTCCCCTGGCTGACACGAAGGGCATTGCATTATATCCGATCGGCGCCAGTGCATGTTGTTTCACAGAAGAAAATCCTGCATTTGCTTTTGGCAACTTTTCAGTGAAGAAACTTGCACTGGCACCGGTCGGATATTATGCAATGCCTTTCGTGGTATTAGCCAGGGGAGTAGTTGTTATATGACAGGTGCCATCCAAAACATACTGTGCAGCTAGTTTGAGACTGGCCTGAACGAATTGTTCAAAATATCATTCGATATAACGCCAGTCTTCAAGTAGGCCCATCGACTATGTCGAATGTTATTGGCGATTGTTTACAATGAGTGAGGTTTAAAGTATTTTGCACTTCATCGTTAGTAGGTATAATATGTATTTATAAAGCGAAAGAAAACAAGTTTCTCGGTGGGACTCGAACATATCTTGAAAAATAAACACTTTAATCTTGAAATCATTCAATACAAAATGAAATTATAGTAGAAAAATCTGAAAATATTGTGATTATTACCACTTTCTTGACACCCAAGCGTCTCCGCAGAGACATTTTTCAGGGAAATATAGAGTTTGTATAGCCAATAAGTATTGTTTCAGATTTTGAAACCATTTTTATACAACTTCCCATCCTAGGTGGGTAAATCCACTTATACCGGGTGAGTTGATGCATGAGGATCCTGAAAACTGAGTTATAGAGAGGGTTGAATGAAGGGCAAGTGGCATATTGTAGATTATGATGTTGAAAAATCTGAACTAGCCCTTTCACTTTATGAGATACATTTACATAATAATAATGTTTATTGCTCCCAAGGAATAACAAATTTTCATGATAGGGAACAGTTTCGATTTAAGCAGTTGAATGCAGTTTGCAAAAAAAAGGATTTGTACCAAAAAATAATGAACACACCTATGCATGAGGCGCGTACACATACACACACCAATGCACACTCTTTCTAACAAATTAAATGAAATGGCACTGAAAGATGTAACACGAAACAAATATCATGATAGCAAACACTTTTTCAGGTTTTGTTTGAATGAAAACAGATTTTTGGTGACAAAAAAATCGATTTAGGTTTTTCACTTATATATTCTTTAATTGAGTAGATTTCCAGATAATCTTTGCACTTTGTCATTGCAACTTTCAATGGGCTCTGGAGATATGATAAAAAAAGTGTTAAACAGGGTGTTGTTTTCCTTGGGCCACCCCTAACTTTGAAATTTTAAATACACACCTGGATTCTTGATCAAATTTCTTCATACCACCAGTACCATATATTATCAATACATTGAATATTTTTGTTGTTTCGATAATATCGGGTTTAGGGAATTTAATTCCGGGATTTGGGAATCCGGAATCCCGGAAGAAAAAATCGGCCGAGATTGTCAAAAGTCAATCCCGGGATTTTCGAGGTCTAAGATAAGTATATTTTCTCTTCAAGAAACATTAATAAGATCTAACATCATAAAGTTATATTAGACAGTACTGTGTTCAGCTCCGCTCACAAACTTTGAATGATGTTTATTTCCCAAGAAACTTACAAATTTATAAAAGGGAAAATTAGAAACAAATGAATTGTGAATCGAATAAATAAAAAAATGAAAATAAAATAAGATGATGAAATCAGAATAAAACTGTCCTTCACCTATCGCAATAAATGTTTTTTCAAGTTAACTTTGAAATTGAATTTTTCAAATTTTTTCATTGCATCATTCTTTGTCCTATGTTTGATCTGAATTTCACTGTTGATAAATTATTTGAACATTTGGTTGAATGGTCATGTTGGTCATTATTAATTTTGAAGATGAGATTAGAATGTTCCAATTTATTTTAAACCAAATGAATGAACGTGCAGAGTTTTAGTGTGTGTATTGAAGATATTTCTAACAGTTGATTGGGTTTGTATAAATTTTTTGTTGGTTCTCTATAATCAAATTTATATATACATTCAATTAATTTATTTTGTAAAGCTTTCAAAGGTCTCAATAAGGTTTTTGTTGCTGATCCCCAAACCGGAATTAGGTATTGAAATCTAGAATATACCCGAGAAAAATGAATTAATTTTCAATTATTTCAAAGGCAGGAAATTTCGCAATTTAAAAAATACTCCTATAATTGGAGAGATCAGTTTTTTCAGAATTTCCAAATGTTTACTCTATGTCAAATATTCATCTTTGTATATGTCCAGAAATCTCACAATAGAAGAATATTTGATGATTTTATTATCTATTTTGATGGGATGGTCAGATTTTGATAAATTCGATTTTTCAGAGATAAACATGAATGAAGATTACTCGAAATTCAACGATAGTTTGTGACTTATCAGCCAAGATGATATTTTTTGGAGATCTTTCAACATATCAACTTCAATTTCATGTTTATTATTTGCCCCATATATTACTGATTATCGTCTGCGAACATTTTGATTTTTCCTTTCAAATCTAAATTGGAAAGAGAATTTACATACACGAGAAAAAGAAGCGGTCCAAGAATGGAACCTTGAGGAACACCAGTCAAGCTGAAATTGTGTTACAACGTCTTACTGCTGACTCAGTATCACTGGATCTACGCAATCCGTATTGCCCATCATAAAATATATAAGATTTTTTCAAGATATTCCAATAGTCTTCTATGTAATGATTTTTCAATGATCTTAGAAAATACAGGTAAAATCGAAATGGGTCGATGATTTTTCATTTCAGCCTATTTTCCTGATTTGAAGACTGGTTTCACTTTTGCAATTTTCAATTTATGGCAATGTGCCTGTTAAGAACATTAAATTTATTTATTTACTGATCGAAGGAGCAAGGTCTGATTTCACTTCGTTTACTTAACAACACCAGCAACAAAAACAGATCATATGTCAGTTAGAAGATAGAACAGGTTAATTATTATCCAGTGCATAGTAGCACACGTCAACCTAAATTATTTTTTTAAATCGATATATTGCCAATTTGCAATAACATAATATGGATTGTGGTTTCATTCTATTTATATTTTGATTGAAACCAAATTTTTTATACGAAGTTTTAAAAATTTTTTTCAGTGAAAAATGGATACCAGAATCAATCCCGGGATCGGAAAATGTTCATCCCGAAATCCCGATTCACAGATCCCGGTCCGGGATTCCATTCCCTAATCAGGCCATCATCAGTTAAAATGCGATATTTGAAAATTCAGACGTGTTTCTCATTCACATAATATGGGTTTACTGTATTCAGTGTGTTATTACTCGGATACTGTGTTAGAAACTGGTCAAGCTCTACTGATATAGCATATAGTCTAAAAATGTTATATAACACCTTTGTTAGGATCAAGTTAGAGTATGCCACAATAATATGGTCACCTTTATACGGACTAATACATCAAAAATAATACTTTTTGCATATTTCAAAACGATAATTTGAAAAATAATTTTCCATAACAATCGCTTCAAAATAAATCTTCCTGAAATTTGTTTCAAAAATCAAAGTTTTAATTCGAAACTGATGTTTCAACATAGAACTGAAGTTGTAATCTGGAACTAGATTTAATTTTAAATTCAATTTTCAAATTTGACTGAATATTTTAGGGTGAAATTAAAGTTCTGAAACTAATGTTTGATTTTAACTTAGGTATCAATTCGAAACTAATATTCTAGATTACATTTCAAGGAGTAAATGGAAAGAAATGTTTTGGAATACATTTGGGTCGACAGAAAAGTTTAAGTTGGAAACCCATTTTTCAATTTGAGAAAATGTTTTAGATCGCGACTCAAGTTTCAATTCGAGAAGTTCAAAATTGAAACCAAGGTGTTGACATCGATATTCCAAATAAGTTTCGAAATCATTACTTCAGAGCACCGGGACGGAATGCAAAAATCGACGTACCCCTTTTGCTGGATAGACGCCGTGTACGAAGGTGGCGGCGGCGGCGCAGCGGACGCTGCCAGTGGCGGTGGTGTCGCGCCCGGCGACGTCGAAGAAATCTGCGGCGCAGTGGGCGCTATCGCCGTTTGTAGCACCGGCTTCTGCACCTGTGTACTCTTCACCGACTGCATGATGATCGGCGGCTGCGAGACAGTCTGACGCGCGCCCCACGCCTGCAGCGGCGTCGGGCGGGCCATCGCTGCGGCCGCCGAGGAAGGCGTCGTCGTCGCCACAGGGATTGGACTGGGCGACGCCGTCGACGCAGAACCTACGAAAAAAAAAGCATAATTATCTTTCGAAAGTGATTATTATGTGGTGAATAAATATTTTCTCCGTAGTTTTATGGGTTTCTGACCTACCACAATCTGAAAACTAATATTAATAGTATTAATATTTAATTCTATACAAGTGTAAGTAATTACTGAAATATTTATCAATTATTAGTAAGTGTAGATACTAATTTTTTCAGATTTTTGTAGATTAGAAACCCAGGAAACTATGAAGAAAATAAATTATGTATTCTCTTTGAAGACGAGCATGGAATAAGAATGGTCGGCAAGTATCCGAACACGGGAATCTAGAAAAATAACCGGCGCACATACAAAGTGAGAATAATTAACTAAAAAGCAACAAACGTTATACGTATGTATGGTCAATTTTGAAGGGGGCAAGATGCATTCTTTCAGTAATTTTCGATGGGAACGATATTCGTATGACGTCAATCGTCGAAAAGGATGTGATATCATTTTTTTCCCAATCAAACATCTCAATGGAGGGGTCTTTCAATTATCTGTTCAGATCGAAGAAACTGTTGTTCCCAATTTATAAATAATGACTTCCACAAAAACGGTACATATCAAAAAAATAATAATTAACTTCAAGACGAGACATCCATCCAACACTGGTTTATTTTTGAGACTAGAATCAGTCGATCCGAGTAACTAATTTTATTTTGTTTGTCATCTATATAGAAATTTGATATCATTAGTTAATCTTTCAGAAGAAGCAAACTCTTTGCGAGTCTTGGGCTATGAGGTTCTCATCAAGGAGTGTGGGAATCAATAAAAAGGAATTCTCCTGCTCACACTGAAGTAGAACACAAACCCATGTTTTTTTCTGTTGGAAAATTTTAAATTTTGCCACTACAATAATTTTAATCTTCGTTCTTCGAAATATTCCTCTAATGACATGAGAATCAAGCCATATTCAAATAGCATACTATAGAATAACAACTGTCTGTGAATTTCAAATCCAAAGAAACAGCCGAATCTGTTTATGCTCTCCTTGAAGTTCGAAATAAAACAATATTCGTTCGTTTCATTATCTTAAGAGGGTTACTATTAATGTATTGAGAATTGACAACACTGCTAATGCTAGATGCGATCCGACGGCACAACCGCAAAGTTAGACCTTTTTTACGTTATACGTAGGCAGGATGTTTCGACATGCGAGCATTAGTAGTTTACAGTAAGTAGAAAATTTCATCTCGGCCAAACGATGGAATTGAGTCGCGAAAACTTGCGAGCTACGATTTTTTATTACTTTCGACGTGATATAACTCAAGAACAGTTCAAGAATCAACTCAAATCAACTTTTGGCCATGAAGCCTCATATGTGAGCGGGTATATATATGGGAGATATTATTCAGAGAGAGAGTTAGTTATTCAACAGTTATTCGACAGTTATTGAAGTTTATTTGCGAAGCGGTTATTTAGAGAGATAGTTATTCAGCAGAGTTATTCAGAGCTAAGTGGAGAGAGTTTTGTTGTTGCTGAGTGCGAAAGTCGAGGTGTAGAATTTCTATTACAGAGAGTTTATCAGAGTGTTTAGTTCCGAGCGTTGGAAAGTTAGCGGAACAAATTAAGCGATTCTATTGTATTGTGTTGTGATAGAGAGTTGTACAAAAGAAATTGAGTGTTGTTTGGAGTTTTAATCAACGACCCCAAGGATATACCGTAACAAAATAAATCATGTGCGAAAACTATTTGAAGATGATCCACTCTTGTTGAGAGATGCTTAAAAACAAGCTCGTGTGGATTGGTGCCGTGAAATCAAAATCTAACTGTGGTGCATCCAAAGCTGTATACTATTATTATTCGTTTCTCAAGAAACATACATTATGTTTATAGTAGGAAAAAAAAGTATAATAATATAAATGAAAATGGAAAGGAAAATAAATGGGAGCAATAAACATTATTAGTAACTTGTTTTCATCTTCCTGAAAAATTGTTCGAATGCCTTGTAGAATGGTTATGGTGGTTACTAACAGGTTTGAAAACCAAATTAGAGTGTTTGAAGTTATTTTAAATCTGGAACGAAATATCTAGAAGTCGTTTCGGTTTGTATAAGTTGACTGTAGGTTCCTGGTAGTCTAATTTGAATATACACTTGACAATTTTGTTTTGTAGTGTTTTCAACGGTCTGATAATTTTTTTTGACAATTCCCAAACAGAAACCGACTACTGGAGTTTTGAAAACACTAAAGAATAATAAATTAATTTCATATATTTTATACAGCATCCTCACATGTGAGGAGTCGCGGGTTTATGCGTATGAGCCAGAAAGAAAAGGCCAATCGGCAGTTTGGGTGTTTCAAAGTGAAGCAAAGCCCAAAAAAGCTGTTAGTTCTCGAAGCGTTAAGAAGCAAATGGTGGCGTCGTTCTTCACAAAACCTTCATGGGGCACCTGTGGTTCTCGAAAATCGAAAGAGCGTTAATACGGCGTAGTATATATTTGTTCGCCAGAAATTTTCGGTCATTTGCAAGAATTCAACCCGAAACGAACGAATCATTTTGCATCACGACAATGCGAGCTCACACATATCGCATGCAACGGAAGAGTATTTAGACACAAATAACATCGAAATGATGGGTCATCCGCGTCACAGACCCGACTTGGTATCCAATGATTTCTTGATCCCAGTAATTAAAGACAAAGTGCGTGGACTATTTTCATCGCCCGAAGAAGCGGTTAAGGCCTTCAAAATGCATTTATTACAGCTACCATCTTCTGACTGAACAAAGTGCTTTGAAGGTTGATACAATCGCATGCGAAAATGTATACATGTTAAAGATGATTATTGTGAAAAACAATAGAAATGTATGAATATGATGAACTTCATTTGTTTATTCTTACTATTCAAAATACATCGACAGTAAGCCTCGTAGTTTTGAACATGCTGCGATAGTTTGTACCTCTTTGAATTTTTATGAGAGCTCTTTTGCTTTGCATATTTTTGAGGTAACCTTTTTTTTCAAAATGAACTACTATGCATTTGCTCCATAATTTCGATTGTGTCGAGTTTTCCGAAAACTAAATGGGAAATGTCTAAAATCTGTTTTACATAGACCAAAGTGTACGCGGCTCCAGATAGAAGACTTTTAATTATAATGAATTGTCACGAACGCTTAGGTGATTAATTCATGGCGCTCAACACAGGGATCTCATGAATAACCTTTGAGATAACTTTAACCCATGAAAATCTATGGACTGGAAATGACCCTTACACGCCTTATGCGCCACTAACGCAAAAAAAAGTTACGAACCTGAATAAATCCCTGAAGACGGGCTTTTCCGAAAATCCTGTGTCGGGCTCTGACGGTTCTGGATCGACGCCGAGTACGAAGGGGGCGGCGGCGGCGGGCCGTTCGAGGAGTTCGTCAGAGGGTAGGGGGGCGGCGGCTCGGACGTCGACACGGTGCTGCTCTGGTAGAGAGCCTGCATCTGCTGAGAGAGTTGCTGCTGGGCCTGCGGCCCGTTTTGCACAACCATAGGCTGTCTGCCCGAAGACGAGGACACGCTGCTCACTGGACTGGTACCCCTCTGAGAAAAAACGAAGGAGATCAGATCAGGAATCTTTCATCTCTACTACTTCATTCATAGAGGTGTTATAGCGATGAAAAGTTGTTCGGGCGTTCTGTATACTAATGTTACATCTACAGTTTATGAAGTAGAACCCGAACTACTTCGACTCCGTACCGAATTGGAAAAAATCCTGTTCTTCCCAGGATTCGAACTTGGGTCTTCCGGGTGAGAAGCTGAGCCCTTTACACCATGAGCATGAGACCAGATATCAACATCACAAAATGCAATAAATAAATCTTTATTGACTTCCGGAACCCAAATGTTTATATAAAGGGAATTCAGAAACTATGTTATTACAACTGTGAATATTCATTAATCTAAAATGTGTTTCAAATTTCAATATCAGTCGTCTTCAGTAATTTTGCAGGAAAGGCAGCATTATGAGTTTTTTCAGTAACACTTGGCTTCACTTGGAAATTGTTCTAAAAATTGTTACATATACATTGCTATATTGAATACAGATGATGTTTTCCGTTAGGGATTGGTAAATACAATTTATTCGACGATAGAAGTTATGTTTGTAACGATGTTTCCTAAAAGAAACCAGAAGAATACTGAAACGTTTTCCTGTGGGCTTAGTGACAAATGATACTCGGTATAAGTATACCATGTATTCACTAAACTTTATTTATTTATTTATTTATACTGGTTACAAACAGACATAATCTAGTTACATGTAGCAGTGTGAAAAAATAAAACTTACAAACTAAATACTTTACAACGTATAAGAGGTACCTATAACAGATAGAAATATCACAAAACATCACAAACAGAGACAAACTCATACAATATAAAATGCGATTAAAAAAAAAATATCGTGAGCAGTACAAGTTCAAGTAAGAACAAACAAATACATTTTTAATATTTAGTATTCAATGTGATAGTTTGGTAATCAATACATTTCTTGAGATATTCAGTAGGTCCACTTCAGAGACTTTTAAGAAATTGTTAACAGTAACTAAACAGTTATCAATGGGAGAATTCTTGTAAACAGTTTTGAACATTACATTTCTAGTTCTCAGTCTTATGTCTGGTACATTAAACTTCAAGAGTGATAATATATCAGGCACATTGATAAGGCCATGCAACACATCATAAATGAACAAAATTTGATTTTTTTCACGGCGTTTGTTCAACAATTTGACGTCGAAGTCGGTTCTTTGACTTTCATAAGATATTAGCATGGGATATGTTCCATATCTTTTGAAGTGTAATGATCTCAAAAACTTTTTTTGAATCTTTTCCAGCATTTGAGAATATATTTCAGTTTTAGGGTTCCAAATAATGCAGCAGTACTCTAATTTGGATCTAATGTACGAATTGAAAAGCATTATACATGTTGGATACCCAAAATCCTTGCAAGATCTCAATATGAAACCAAGTTTCCTATATGATTCTGAAGTAAGCCTACTAATATGTTCATTGAATTGGAAATTTTTTGTGAAAATCACACCTAAGTCTTTGATTTCATCGATAGTTTCCAGCTTGGTACCGTTGATGGTGTAATTACCCTGTAGATTTTCTTTTTTCCTTGTGTAAGATACTATTTTGCATTTGGATTCATTAAGCGAAAGATCATTATCCTCGCAAAAATTCAGAATGGCATTTATGTCTGACTGAAGTTTTTTTATATCATCCAAAGATTCTATTTTGAGATATGCTTTTAAGTCATCCGCATATAGCAAGCATTTTGAAAATTTGATGTAGTTACTTATGTCATTAATGAACAGAGTGAAGAGCAATGGTCCCAGGATCGAGCCCTGGGGTACTCCGGAGGTACTGACAAAATAGTTTGATTTACTGTTGTTGAATCTCACAGTATTCGGACGATTCGTAAGATATGATTCTAAATATTTTATCATGTTTTGATCAAAAGAAAAAGATGTTAATTTGTTTAATAAAACATTATGGTTGACTCGATCAAATGCCTTTGCAAGATCAGTGTAAATGGTGTCGATCTGGGCGTTATTTATTTCTGTTCCTAGGTAATCACTAAAAAACACATAGGTTTGTAGTGGTAGACCTTTTACTGACGAAGCCATGCTGTTCCTCTAAGATTACTGGTGATACGTGAAGGTATATTTTTTTATGAACAATTCTTTCAAGAATTTTCGATGACGATGGGAGAATTGTAATAGGTCTATAATTTGTAATTTCACTAGTATTTCCACATTTATGAATAGCAGTTATTCGCCCAATTTTATATTTATCAGGGAATGTGTTGGTTTCTAATGACTTATTGAATATTAGCTGTAATGGCAGTGCCACTATATGGGCATAAGCTTTATAAAAATAGGATGGGATACCATCTAGTCCTATTGCAGCATTTGATTTCAGAGATTTGATGGCATCTAGGATGTCTGTCTGTCTGTCTGTCTATATTTTTTATTGTGAAAGTGTCTAAGCCATAGTCTCTATACTCAACATCTCTTGAAATCGGTAAACTTTTAGTATACACTGAATGGAAGTAATTAGCATAGGCATTTTATATGTCTCCATTGGTCTCAAAGATTTCGCCATTATAGGTGAACCTGTGTGTGATAGTTGAATTTTGCCTTTTGTTTTTCAAATAATCCCAAAAATATTTTGGATTGCTAGCTATGTTGTCTTCGATATCCCGAATATGATTTGCATGGCACCTATTTATCAAAATTTTTGTTTCCCTCCTCAGCTCTCTGAATTTTTGCAGGTTATCATTATTTTCCCTTGATTTCTTAGCAAAACGGTTTTTAAGTTTAATTTTTTTAATGAGTTCCTTTGAAAACCAATGTGGATACTTGCCCTTGTTTATGTATGTTTTTTTATGTGGGATACATTCGTCCATTAATTGGTATAAGGTTTTATAAAACTGACTGACACATTCGTTTGGATCGTTGGAAGAGATGACATTTGCCCAATTACATTGATCAAGCAGATGGTATAATCTGACGTAATCTCCTTTCTTAAAGTCATAATTGGGTGTTGTTTCACTAATATTACCGAGATGTTGGTTCATATTGCCACAACTTATATTGAAATTTATTTCTAACGGAGGGTGATACCGGTCGATATGTACTAGAGGGTTCTCAGAGGGAGATACTGTTGCTTCAGTTACATTTGTCAGTACCAGGTCGAGAGTATTGTTTACATGATTAGCTACATTGTTCAGAGAATATAAATCGTACTTACATAAAATGTCCAAAATAATTCTTGCCTTGGATGACCCTGATTCAAAATTATATGATGTGCCATTGATCTCAGGTACATTGAAATCACCTATGCAGAACACATTATCTGAGTGAAGGTCAGTGTTAGTTTCGAGTGAATCTAACAATTTTTCATATACTGTAAGGTTAGAACCAGACTTAATATAGAAACAACACAATGTTAAATTAGTATTATTCAGTTTGAATGTTATACATAGCCATTGAAAATCAGTGTCTGCACTTTTGGATACTTTAGTAACTTTAAATTTTTTCTTAACACAGCACAGGACTCCTCCTCCTCGTTGGACTCCTCCTACTTCGTATTGTTTGTCGTTTCTATATACCATGTACCTGTTATCACATATTTCATTATCATATATTGATGGGTTGAGCCATGATTCCGATATGCATAGAACGTCATAGTTGCTAGACATTATATTATTAAATATCATCTTGGTTTTGGATCTCAACCCCCTAACATTCTGATAGAAAATTGAGAAACGTACTCGCTTGGTTTGAGACTCATCATAAATTATCTTGTGGTTCTCTATAATTTCTAGTGACTGTGGTTTTAACAGCTGGCATATTGTATCTTTGTGTTCATAAAATTCCCCACTATAACTGCTTACATTTTCTTCTGTCTGTTCGATCTCACTACTTGTGAAAGAACAGGAACTTAAGTTTTTTGTAGTCAAAAATCCTCACTAATGTTACGATTTGTACGTTGCTGGTATGAATGATACTTTTTAAAGTCAAACCGCCTGATTGCTACATGTCTTGGCCAGTTATTTGCATTGTAGAGTTCGTCTTTCAAATGGAAGTCTGCACTCAACATGAAACACTTGTTTTGTGTTGAGGGAGTTGGTAGTTCTTCAATTTTTATTTCCTCGTCTTTGAATTGTGGTAGGTTCTTCAAGTATGCCAAAATCTTCTCTTCCGTTACATGCCTTTTCAGTCTATATAGATACAACCATACTTTTTTGTCTGCTCCAAAGTCCTGAATTTCGTTTGTACCTACTGTTTTATTTTGGAAATCCGATCTAACTTTCCTAGGACTAATATTTCGTCTCCTTCTCCTATCCACCTGTATAAATCCATCATCATTATTCAGGTTTATTATTTTGTCCATCACTCGTTGTTGATGTTCTGTTTCTTTGTCTAGTTGTTTTGGTGTAAGGTGATTCATCCTTTGTTTACTAGAAGTAGGTTCCAAATCTACCTGTAGATTACTTTGTTTATTTGAAATTTTTTGTTGCTGTTGGTTCCGTATCAGATCTTTGGATGGCTGATAAGTTTTTGTCACTTCACTGAATGAGTTTTTTGGGGGATCACTTACCACTGTTTTTTTGACATTATTTTGAAGGGAATCAATTTTGTATTGGAGTAGTTGACTGTTTTGCTTCAGCAGTATTATATTTTCTAATAATACAGAGTTTTTTTTCATCCTTTTCCCTCACAAGATCTTTGAGCAACTCATTTTCTCTTTCTAACTTTCACAATTCCACTTCCTTGGTATTGTATGGTCCTTGATTGTGATTTTCACAGCATATAATTCTGCTTTCACATACTTTAACATGTTTCGATTTTGCTCTCAGAAGACATGATTGATGATAAACATCTCCACAATTTACACATACTGTAACTTTACTTGGCTTGTTATGGCAGCATTTAAACGATTTTTTACTCGACTTAACAGTGTTATTTTTAGGATCATTTTCACCGTCATCCTCACTTGACGCCATCTTGGATGTACTCCGAACTCCGAATTATGCATAATACATTTTTTCGCAAACCACACATGACAGGAAATGGAATTAAAAATCTTACTGATAAACGATGTACAAGTTTACAAGCCATTGTAGTGATCAATTACCCTAACGATAAACTGATACTATTTGCACTCGGATTCAAGCAACCCAACTTAACTTATGAATAACTCATCAATTATTGAGTGACAGATAAAACGTTGGGATTTAGAAGTTAAGAAATTGTCTTATTGAATCCTGATGATTTATGTTTCTAAGTTGATAAGTTAAGTTGGCTTGCTTGAACCCGTCTTTAATCGTTCTAAAACTCTAATCATTTGGAACATTAACACAAACATAAACGCAATATATATTTTTGCGGTTCTTGAAAAGAAGACTTCAAGAAAGTTCCAAAAATAGTTCCTAAACTGGATGAAGTCTGAAAATTAATAAGAAACTAATTGAAGAATATAAAGAACTTCATGAAATTATCAGGAATGGAAATTGTACCAATAACTCTAATATCAAACATATAAATCAAGAAATCCAAGAAAGACAAGTTAGGGCATCAAAATATAATCATTACAAAAATCTAAGAATTAGGAACTAACTTAGGTTTTTTTTCTAATAGGAACCATATTCGCAGAGCAGATACACAAACTGTTTGAACGTCATTATTTTGTGGTTATATTGGAATATATTGGATATTATATTGGAATCTATACAATGTATATTGGGGTCGAGCAAGTGATCCATGAACCAACATGAGTTACTAACAATATAGTACATTTATTGATTGTCTTAAGCGCGTCATCCTCAAATCAATGTTCACTCCATGATATTCCCAAGATTACTGATCATAATAAACTGTTACAATGAAATCCTGTCAGCTGCAGAAATCTGGCCCTTTGAAATTAGGTATATAGGGATTTCAGTGAAACAAAACTGCTAGTTTTGAATGAAAAATCAATTGCAACTGGAACTTGAATGATACAAATGAAATATATGCAAACCTTGTTTAGAACATAAGTGAACAAGTTGATAACATTAGTCCATTGAAATCATACTAAAAATATAAAAAAACAAACGACATTCAGACTGGCCTTAAAGAATTGTTCAAAAGATTATTAACGCCAGTCTTCAAATAACCAATGACTATATCGAAAGTTTTTTCATTTTTCTCGCGGAGGAATGGGTAAATTCGATTTGTTTTTGGAATACATATATTGCGCTATCTAATACAATAAGATGGCGCAATGACTTCGTGTTCTTCGCATCAGCTTTGGTCGAGGATTGATAATATGAAAGTTGTTTGATTTTTGATTATATATATATATATATATATATATATATATATATATATATATATATATATATATATATATATATATATATATATATATATATATTGTCGGGAAGTAAGGTAGGACTTTGGTCCTTCCTTGGGGTTAAATTAGCTCAGATGATCTTTGTGATAACCAGGATGAAATCAGTTGGTAAAAACACAAATACAAACTTTATCACTCAAAACGACAATCATTCATTATAAACCTATACTTACAAAATAGAAACCCAACAACACTGAATTTACTTGCCATATTGGGCAGAATCGTTTCACTGACTACATCTGACAATTTTGTGATCAATCAGGGACTTGTTTCCAATTCCCCGATCAACGGTTTATTTATCAATCTTTTTTTGAATCAGAGCCACGACACTTCTTTTATAACACATTCGATTTACTGAGTGTGATGTTTGCAAAAACATTTAGACGTACATGAAACCACTGTCAACGAATGCGTATATGTACATCAATGTCGCGACCTGATTCCGTAAAGGTTTTTTATTAAGGCCTTCTATACGACATATGCCCCCCGGTTCTGATAGATGGCCCCCATCATTAAAAATGGAATCCATCATTCGAACTATGAAGAATAGATAGTTTTACAAATACCAACAAACAGCAAATGGCTAGAAATCTAGACACACTCCTAAAATTTCTCCCAAGATGCCCTTTTTTCTATCTAAGCAAAATACTGCTCATTTTTCATTTCCTCGTCCTTTCTTCTGGCCACCCTGGTTCTGGCAAGAATTCACCTCTGATGGCAACAGCATTCTCTCATGGACCAGTTTCACTTCATCCTGATTACTGAATGGAACGGAAAAAATCAAATGGTCCGCGAATGATTTCAAATTTAGCGGGCGTCATTTTTCATGAACTCAATATCGGAATATTTTGAGAAACATAATCTCATGGAATAAAATCGTTGCCCTCTGTACTGATGGTGCTCCTGCAATGTTGAGATTTCATTCCGGTCTGGCGACGTTAGTAAAATAGAAAAATCATAAGGTAATAACAACGCACTGTATCATACATTGCTAGGCGTCAGCTTCTATTACTCTTCCTGAATGCCTTACTGATACACTGAAAATGACCATAAAAGTTGTTTATCTGATGGCATGTCTTAATGACAACGTTATGTCACTCAATTTTGATGACCTAAGGAAGCTCATTATGGGACTAAGTACCATAATGAATTCATTATGGGACTAAGTACCATAATGAATTCATTATGGTACTAAGTACCATAATGAAAGTCTATAAGGAAAACATGTAATGGTTTGATCAAAAAAGTTTATTCAAATGTATTTATATAAATGCCATCAGATAAAATTTTGTATGTAATACGAATCATAAACAATCATTATGGCACACGCCGTGTTATAGGACTCGGCTACGCCTCGCCCGATAACATTCACGACTTGTACCATAATGATCGTCTTTATGATCCTTATTACATAAATAACTATAATGGTATCAAAAGCAGCGCCCTAAATACACGCCTTTTTTTAAAATTATTCACTGAAATGGACTCAGACCATGAAGCACTTCTCTTTCACACAGAATTTCGATGGCTATCGAAAGGTAATATGTTGGGAAGATTATATGAACTGAGAGCAGAGGTTGAGATTTTTCTCGTTGACAAAAATGAATGATTTGATAAAACAGTTTACTGATCCGGAATGTCAAATTAATTTGGCTTATCCTGTGGATATTTTCACACACTCAAATCGAATATACAACTGCAAGGTTCCGGAAATAAACAATTAGAAAACGTATATTTTATATTTTTGAAGATAAGTAGTTAGGTAAAAGTGAGGAAAATAATTATTCTGCGTTTGCGACGTTAAAAGCACTTGTGGAGGAAAAACAGTATGACACTATTAAAGCAAATATACAAGAAAATATCAGGACTCATTTACAAATGTTGATGAATGAATTCAATCGTTACTGCCCAGAATATACCGAAGAAACTAAAGTTGATCAAAAACTGATTCGTAACCCTTTTAGTGCGGACGCTGGAGGAGTTACTGAAGAAAGCCAGGAAGAACTCATTGAATTCCAAAATGACAGAAACTGCAAGGATGCTTTTGAATTGAATTCACTTGAGTCGTTTTGGTGTAAAAAGGCAATTTCTTATACTAAACTTCGAAAAATCGCCTTGCGATATTTTATGATTTTTCCAACTTATTTTTGTGAACAAGGATTTCCTGCTTTATTGGTAATTGAGAACAAGGCGAGGAATCGTTTGAAAATAAGTGATGATTTGCGTGTAGCTTTGAGCAACTCGTGAAGAAGATGCAAACTCAGAAATCACTTTGATACAAAATCACAGATGTTTATCCTAAACATATTATTATTATTTCTTGTTTTGTAATATCCTATTGAGTTGCTAATTGAAGTTACGGTTTGATTATTACAGTTTATCTTTATTACCTACAATGTACGTATGTATATACCACTATGTAAGTCATTCATAGTGGTCCCTGCTAACAAGAATAATATAAAAGTGGTCCCGGACTAAGAAAAGGTTGGGAACCCCTGCTATATACTATTTGGAGAAGACTCTTATGGGAATAAGATACTGGACAACTGACGAAATTGGCTAATCTTTAAGCATCGCTCCCTTGCCTTCTGCTTTTGACTTCTGCAGCCCGTTTCCTCAATAGGTGGCTTGTGTTATATTACCGGAATCACGGCAGATCTCTTTCAGCTTCAAACTCGGGACGCTCACATGGACATTATCATTGGTCAGAATATTCAAAGCTCATGGGTTGGGTTGCTTGGTTGAGCTTCTCCCTGGATTTTTCAATGGATTGCATTGATCTGGCGTTTCTCCTCAGCCTCTTGGATTGCAAATGACCGGCGCCTCCACCATGTCGGGAAGTAAGGTACGGACTTTTGGTCCTTCCTTGGGGTTAAATTAGCTCATGATCTTTGTGATAACCAGGATGAAATCAGTTAGTAAAAACACAAATACAAACTTTATTGATTCACACATTCACTCAAAACGACAATCATTCATTATAAACCTATACTTACAAAATAGAAACCCAACAACACTGAATTTACTTGCCATATTGGGCAGAATCGTTTCATTGACTACATCTGACAATTTTGTGATCAATCAGGGACTTGTTTCCAATTCCCCGATCAACGGTTCATTTATCAATCTTTTTTTGAATCAGAGCCACGACACTTCTTTTATAACACTTTCGATTTACTGAGTGTGATGTTTGCAAAAACATTTAGACGTACATGAAACCATTGTCAACGAATGCGTGTACGTACATCAATCTCGCGACCTGATTTCGAAAAGGTTTTTTATTAAGGCCTTCTATACGACAATATAGAAACTGTTCTCAATTAAAGCAGCTATTTTGCGAGGTAGTTCAGAAAACTGCCCTTCTACACATGCATAGATTGCAATATTTATTCTCAATTTTTTTCAGATAATGGTAGGTTTCTAACCCCAAAAAAACTATGAGGAAAAAATTACATTTTGTCTCTCAATTATTAGTTATACCTACTTTTATTTCACCGATGTATAGTTGTATTCAACAAAAACTTTAGTTTTTCAGTAATCTGTTAAACTCTAAACGGCTCTCACCTGTTGCAACGCCGCCGGTGAGCCGTAGGCGGCACCACTACCGCCCCCTGCCGGCGTCCTAGCAGGCACGACCGGGGCGGGCGACATCCTCTTGAACATCTGCTGTACGTTTGTCGGCACGGGCGGCGGCTGTTGGGAGTACGGCGCTGGACCGTGAGGGGGCGGCGGGGGTGGGGTATTCCGAGGCGGGGGCGGCGGCGGGGGCTCGCCGAAGTTTGGCGAGTATCGGCTGTGGTGCAGGTCAGCGACAGCCGCGGAGGAGGCGGATGGAAGGCGCGGGCTGTCGCTGCGCGAGCTGCCGGCGCCACTGTCGAGGGCGGGACTGCCTCGCGGAGGCGGCAGCAACTCGCGCTCGATGCTGGGCTTGCGGATTAGCTTTGTGTAACCGCCGGCCGGTTTTACTGACGCAGCGGCGCCGGCAGTGGCGGCAACGTCCGCCTTGCAGAGGTAGTCGAGCGCCACGTCGACTCGACCGCTGGACAGCTGGAGAGCGCGGATAGACATCTCCTGAAACAGAAATGGACAAACACGCGTATTAGGCTGGCCACGCCATCGGTCGATTGAACCAAAACGTTTCGATCATTTCTGACTGCCTATCACAAGTCGTAACATTTTGGTTCAGAACAACTTTTTTAGACGTTTTCAGTTTTCATTAGGGAATACTCAACGACAAGAAAACAAAACAAAGGAGGGAAGAAACTCAATCAGTCCGCCTCATTTGCATGCGTCGCTCGAATTTTCTCAGGCATTTCAACTCGAAACTTATTTTAGATGGTTCGCGTCTAAACTTTGCGCAACGATTCCAATCAATGTTTCGACAAGCGTGCGTCGCCCTGCACACAAGAATCAACTGTTATGAAATTTTCCTTTTTCTACTTTCTCTTCACTACATTTTTATCTGAACCCAGAAGATTTCCTATACCTCCTTCCTTTCATGTCTCTCTCACTTCAAATTTCAAGTCAATTTTCCTAACTCTATTTCTCTCCATTTCTCCCCCATTCATTCCTTGCTCATTATCTCTCTAACGTTATATCTTCCGCGCTCTGACCCTATCTACCTTATATTAAACTGTCGCTGACTCTAACTTCCGTTCTTTTTTCTCACGTTCTCATTCTATCACGATGTTGTGAAAGCTAGCATTCACTCTCATGCTTGAACGAATTCTCCTTCTCTTCTCTTTTCTAAACCTGCTCAACTCCACATCTAGCTCTACTCCATTTCACTCTGTACTTGTAACGCACTTGTTTTGTCTATCCCTCAGCACTTCCTTTTCAGTCCAGTCTAGCTATTCCTCTGTTTAGTCATGCTCTAATCTTTCCTTCCAATTTTTTTTTCGCTCTCTTAATCCTATTGACCCTCTCTTCGGCTTATCACGCATTCCGTTCCTCCATCCCCTTTGACCCCTCAACTGTTTGCTTTTCTCGTCGCGCCTGCTTCACCACTCATACCATCCCTCCAGTACTATTTTTCAAGGTTTTTTTTGCGCTCTATCATTATTTGATCAATTATTCTTTAGCTTTTTTATTCTCCGAATTAAAAAATAGAAATTACAACTTCTATAAACGAAGTAAAATCAAAGAAATTTACAAACACTCCCTGTTGATAGGTACGTGTATATCACTCAAAGACGTTTGATTCATTCACAAAAAGAAAGAAAAAGTCCATCTGAAACAGCTAGGTACTCCCCTGTCTATAAAGCGACGACGGGCACTGGGTAACATATAAATCCCTTTTAATTGCTCAATTTGTATACCAAGCATATCAAAATTGATTCAAATAGATATCTACACAAAAATCTCACTCACCAGGATAATATTTCATTCCAACCCATACAAGATCTCGTTTCGTGAATACTTTCACTAAAATCTTCAGACAATTCCGAAATATTCAATTCGTGACAAGTCTGTCATCAGTTTCAATTGACATTTCGGTCATTTTATAACGAAAAACCAACCAGAAAGTTTCACTAATTTACTCTCTTTCCCACTGAAGTGCTCAAGAAATAATTTTTTCTGAGCGAAACGAGATCTTGTATGGGTTGGAATGAAATATTATCCTGGTGAGTGAGATTATTTTGTACAAATTTTGTTTTGTGTAGACATTCCTGTTTGCTATCTATTTGAATCAATTTTGATATGCTTGGTATAGAAATTGAGCAAGAAAAAGTGATTTGTACCTATCAACAGAGAGTATTTGTATTTTTTATTTTACTTCTTTCATAGAAGTTGTAATTTATGTTTTTTGATTCTGAGAAGAAAAAGCCAAAAAATAAGTCATCAAAGTTCTGATTTTACTGCTTTCACAATTTTTACACTGATGCTGTCAACCCTGAAGCTTTCCTGGCGTCCAACAGGTTAATTATTTCTTCTATTGTCTCAGAATCAGTTGGTTTCAAGTACATCGAAATATGCATGTGATTTCATCGGTGGAACTTTTTTACCTGTCCTTTTATAAACTAATGTATTATTACTAATTTATGGTCACTTAATGAATTGTCTATAATAGAAATATCATATTCCTTGATAGAATTAGTCAGTACATGATCTATTGAAGATATTTTGTTATGCAAATTAATAATTTAAAAATAATTAGATTGGTATATGTCACTGAAAAGATTTGATTGTTCATTGTTTTTGAATAGTTTTACTGGAACAAATATATTGATTGCTTCTCGTACACTTTCATGAAATGTAAAAGTAGCTGTGTTGTCATATGAATTTTCAAAAATATTAGTTCAATTAAATGATGAAAGATATCCATTCATTGCTGTCACGAAAAAGTAACCAGTTTTAATTTCACTCTTATATTTTATAGTGTAGCCGCTGAAAAGATAGAATGATCACGTGAACGGCACGCACTCTTTGAATGTTCCTCTCCCCAATGTCACAAGTCCGATTTACACCACTCAACAAAAACGTCGCCGCGTCGTCCTCCCATCAACTCTTGGGATGCTTTTTTATAAGTGTTCATTATTACACCTTTTTCCTCTACAGTTAAATGTCTTTTTTTTTTCTTTTTTTTTATCTTTTTCTTGGAGGTGAAAGAGTGTTTCCATCCATATTATTTAATTAACGTGACACACGTGAATACAAAGCACAAATGAGTACAGTACAGTGTAAACAGTTCTTCATTTATTTCAGTTTAGAAGGCAGACATTCACTGTTCACGCGTCCTTGAATTCTATCTTTTGAACAGCCCGACTATAATGTATTTTATGCTGTATATAGTTGTTTCCTGTAGAAACATTCCATAGCGTCTTATTTTATATCTTACATTTTTAGATTGTTACTTATATCTGTGAAATTTTTACATTGTAACGGGGTTTATAAATAAATGAAAATATTTAAAAAAATTCAAAGATATATCTGATTAATCGATATTGTGAAATATTATACCAAAACTGGAATTGGAAAAATCCTTGTTTAGCCATGTTTCTGTTAGTGATATGACATTATATACACAACAGAGAGTTATTATTATTATTATTGATATAAAGATCGTTGAGTTTGGTTCATATCCCATCAGCATCTTGATAATAAATAAATTTCAATATCTCGCATTTTTAGTGGTTTTTTGATTGTCCAACAATTGTGAGAGCACCTTCAATATTGTTACGATATTCCTTTCGAGGCAAATCTGGGTAGCTAATATTCCAGGCGTGACGAGAGTTCGTGGAAAAGTGACGTTTGCTCTTCGACCGATCGTCAGGGCCGATCAGGGCCGACGCTAGGAGATTCGTAACATTATCCCTCTCTCAATTTTGATTGTCCCGATCAAACAATATCTCTATTCCCATTGTAACATTTTAGTCTCTCTAAGTGTACGACTTTCATATTTGTTCTAGGCCTACGTTGAACCTTGTACACCACATCATTCATCCTGCGACGAGGGTTGTCGCCTAGCGAATGGAACTCTTCTTGATGTTTGTTGAATCGAATGGACTTGACCAATATTGACGTTCAATTCGGAGATGTCACTTTTACTTCCAATACGACACCTGTCAGCTCTCACAGGGATGGCTTGATTTGTCTTCACCCGGACTCGTCCGAAAACCGATGGCTGGACGCTGCATTCAGGCGCTCTCTCCTCCGTAGCACGAACTACTTTCTTCGATAACGCAGGAATTCTCGCAGTTTTCAATAATCGCGGTTTCGCAGGCATCCTTCTCTGTTCTGGAGTCGTAGGGACAAATTATTCTCCTCCAAACTTCATAATCTTCGTTTTGTTTGTCGAATGAAAACCCATAGTCACTGATCAAATCCATCCCGAGTATAAATTAATCTTCAATGTCTGCGACATACACTGTACCTGTGATTGTGAGTCGCCCAAGAATCAGTGTAATATCAGCCTTCCCTCAAATAGGTTCACTTTCACCAGTGACTGTTCAAAGCATGGAGCTGAAAGAAATAGGCTTCACGCTTTCTGGCCGAAGGATGTCACTGTGTACCAAAGAAACTGCTGCAGCGGTGTCTATGGTGCATGTAACGTCCATTTCATTCAATTATCCAGGAATGGTTAGGATATCGGTTTTTGTTCTTAGCCTGTTGACACAGATGACCCTTGATGACCTTGACCTCGCAGGTGATTACGAACATGGCGGCATCCTGACAGGTGAGTTGGATTTTGGTGCCATTCTCACCTTACAAACTCTGATGAAATGTCCTGATCTTCCACATCTATAACATTTCCTGTGGAATTCCCTTCCTGCAGTCTTTTATAAAATGCCCCGGCCTTCTACATCTATGGCAAATCCTCTGCGGCAGTTTCACCCAACAGTCTTTTACAAGTTGTCCTAGTTTTCCACATCTGTAGCATATTTTCTTCTTCTGGGTGCCGAGCTGGGTGCCCATTACACTTATCAATGATTTATCTCCTCCAGAACTTTCTCGAATGAACCATTCGCTGAGCCAGATTTTTGTTCGAGATCGTCAATTGTTACCGCTCGCACTTTCGGCTTTGAGGTGTTGAAGGCCGCCTTCACTTCTAGCGAACGTACCAAGGCATCGCTACTCAGTCTTATCTCAGCTTATCAGTCGCAAAGTTCTTTGGATTTCTGGGTCTCTTAGTCAGCCAATAAATACCGGCACAGCCAACTGCTCCTTGAAATCTCCGGGCGCTTCTAGGTACGCCAGCTGGATTAGACGTCTAACATCTGCCTGAAATTCTTGCAAACTCTCACCTGATTTTTGTGTGCGAGTCTTCATTTGTGCCCGGTACAGCTGTTCTAGGTTTGATCGCCAATATCGCCATACCGCAACTCTAATGCAGAAATCAGGTCCTAATATTTCTTTTGCTGTTCGATGGTCCGCAGTATACTCGAAGGTGGCCCTCTCAAAACTACTACGAGTGCCGTAGCTTTTTTTTCTTCGCCCTATCCATTAGTCTCTGCCGCAGCCTCAAATTGTCTACGATACATGGACCAAGATGACTGTCAATCAAAAGTCGGCGGTTTTACGGAAATTTGTGATATGGCAACCCTGTCTTGGCGATCCTGGTTCATTATCTGCTTTTCTAGTCTTTTCATTGCATTGTATGCACTTCACTTTTGACCTCATCGTCGATTTTCTTCACGTTTTCCTTCAGTTCCTCTTTTAGAATTTCTTTCAGTTTTTCCAGATCTTCTTTCAGTTCCCGTCTTGATGTTCTAGAACCTTCTGGAAGTCTGCTTTTCGTTGTTTTTCCATTCGTTCTAATTCATTTTTTTCATTTTCGAGAATTTTCTGGAGTCCTTCTTCTCGTTCTTTCTTTACTTTTTCTCGTTCTTTCTTTTCATCTTGCCGCCGCTTTACTTGTGATTCTTTTTTCTCCTGTCGTCACGTTTCCTCTTCTTGTTATTCCTCCTGCCGACGCTTTTCTTGTAATTCTTTTTCCTCTTGTCGTCGCTTTTGCTCTTCTTTCCTTGGCAGTCAATGATGGTGATTTTACCGTGTAATCAATGTCGAAAGAACTTTTCTGTTCTTACAGACTTCAATGAAATCTTTGGTGCTGTTTTTACCGATCTCACCATCAGCTTCCATATTCCACCTACATGCGGAGCACTATGTGGATTGAACTGCCACGCAATTCCTTTCTCAAATTCTTGACCTATGGACTGAATCGATTGATTCTTGGAGTTCACATTCGGCTCCAATAAAGTTTGTGCCATTATCTGAAGAAAATTCCGTCAGTTGTCCTCTTCTAGACATGAAACGACGTTTATTGCCATTATTGTGGAACTGGTATCAAGACTAGATGCTATCTCTCTATGTTTTGCTCTCACTGTGAGGCATGTTAATAACATTCTATACCTTTTTTCTTCTATTCTTCCATTCCGATTTTCCCAATCAGTGAACCAAAAGAAAAAATCCCTTACATATGTTAGAGAAAAAGCAAAGGGTTGTTTTGTCCTATTTCGGGTACATCTGTATTGCTCTTCCTTATTTCACATACTTGGCAATGAATGAAGCATTTTTTTTACCACAGCTCTCATTCACAATATCCAATCTCGAGTTGATTATTACAGTTTCGACCAAATATGACTAGCCTCTTCATGGTAATGTTGAATGAAAAATTTGGTATATGCTTCTTTTGGATCAAAAAAATCATTGAGTAATAATTATAGTCACAATCCATGCACAGTGATTCTTCATCAGGATATCTTCATCTGAGACGATTCAAACCATAAGCATAAAACAACTGAATAAACAACTGCTTTTTCGCCAAAGTAATTTAAATTTTATATTTCGATTTTGGAAAATGACGCAAGCTATTATGTCCATAAGCAAAATGTTCAACAATGCTTTACTTAGAAATGAACTCCTGATGCCATCTATCGGTAGTTTCTATTCCTTTAAATGCTATTTCCATAAGGTAAAATACAAATACAACTGAAGCTTCGGCCATATTAGCGATTAACGCTATATTTCATATTAAATATATTCTTTGTTACAAATGTTTCTAAGGTATTGAAGAATGCAAGTTTGTATTTCTAGTAATTTCTAGATATAATAGCTTCGTTCGCGGATCACATTCGGCACTGATTACGAACCAGGCCAGAACTAATGCTGGCTTGTCGTAGAGCGCATGCCCAATTATGAACTTGTTCAGGATTTTATTCTACCGCGGACGATTTTGAACTTTCATCTGTCATACTGTCTCCGGCAAGTTTGAACGTAACCTTGTTTGTGTATTTGAATCTTATTATTTGTATCTGAATCTCCTTCCTGCCATTTGTAATGAACAGAATTAGCATATCGATTTGCTAACTTTTCGGTCATTTCGAGTTAATCGAAAATGTTCTGCATACAGTTCATAACTAAACTGTGGCACTACTTCTTCAAAGTATTCTTTACTTTTGGTAACTTTAATAAGTTCTAGCAACTCTTTCATATCCTCATCGCTAGATAAATGGTCTGACATGGTAGATAGAAAATAGAAACGAATAACCACAATCACAAAATTAGACAAACTATTACAATAAAATTGTTGCCAATAATGAATATAGATTATAGTTTTGCTTCAAAATAAGCTTCAAAACCATTGAATCAAAACAAAACAGCTGTCATTGGTCGATAGTGCACTTGACCGGGAGAACCGAACTTTCCGTCAAATAAAAAACGTAGGATCACTAAAACCACTTCTGAATGAGTAATGAAAAGATCCGATGTGATCCGCGAACACGGAACGGTTACCAAAAATTCGGAACTATGTGATCCGCGAACGCTGTTTTTCAGACTGCACATGCGAATAGTACCTGAACTAGTTCGGAATCGTACCCGCGAACAAAGCTAAAATTTGACTATTCCTATACAAATTTATGTTTATAGAAAGAAAAATTAGGGATATTATCATGATTACGTAACATAATAAAGTTATTGGAATCCAAAAAAAGAAATTAAATCAAAGGAAAACACTCTCAGTGAAGAAAAAATTTGAGGAGAATGCTTAAAAATTCATTGATTTGGTCCATCGACCCGATTGTTCCGCTACCGCTCATTTTTACGTCACGAATTTTCATGATAATTATTTGATTGATAGCACATATCCATTTCACGTTTACTTATGCTTAATTATTGGAGAGAATAGATATATTGATGGTTGTCCGCCTATTTCTAATCTACGCTCAACAAACAGTGATTTTTCTAAGTATAAAATTTTTCAATCACGGTTGGGAATAAAACGGCCATTTTTTATTTGTTTTCATTCACTCAGTGCTGTTCGCTGGTTGTACGTGGACGCAGCTCAATCAAGTGCTCACGCATGCCAATTAGGGACTAAATATTTGTTGCCACCAGAAAAAAGTATTTCAGCTGATCAGTGTTGTTTATTAGTCTATGCGCGTATGCACAACTTTCAAATAATTTGCAGTTAATTTTAATCATGGATAAATTAAAGATACTTGGGCACTGATATAGCTGAAAGACAGTACCACTTTATTCTCCGCAATAAAGAGTACAGAACAATTCTACAAGAAATTCAAGTGCAGTTTCAAAGTGCAAGAAATTCTGGGGTTTTACTATTGAAGACTGCTGTCATTGCTTACTTACACGAAGATCGCTGCTGCATAACGTAAGTAGCCATCGTTTTTTTCTCGTCTTATTTTTTTGCTTTATTCATACAGTCCATTTAATCTTTTTCGAAATCTACCTTTCTGCATCATCTTTGTATTTCTATTACTTTCTAGGTATAATATTTGACTATTCCTATACAAATTTATGTTATATAAAGTTATAGATAGAATCCAAATATTGAGAAATGAATTCAGAGGAAAACACTCACAGTAAAGAAAAAATTTGAGGAGAATGCTGAAATTTTCATAACAGATAATTTTCGAGTATGGCGTGAAAATTCAAAACTAACTGTGTAACTCACCCTATAGTAAAAATGGTAAAGGAATATAATGGTGAAATATCAATGTCAAGTGATTAATGCAGGTATGACAATTCTTCCATAGCTGAAACCCAAGTTCACATTTTCTAGAGAGAAAGATTAAATTTAGATCACAGGGTGTTTCACTTCGTGAATCGAGTATACAAAACTCACTAGATATCTTGGAACTCCTTGTTGAAATCAAGAAATACCACCTGAAATCCTTGATGAAATTCAACGGAAATCCTGATTTGGTGTACACATTTTACGGAAGTGAAAGACCCGTTATTTGGATTTGCTTTTGTTCTCCAAATGATACAAATGATAATTTTACTGAATATTGAAAACTATGGTTAGATTAGGTGAAAATGTTATGTTGAATGTTCAACCAGCAAATGACTTGTTTACATATTCGAATTAGAACATGTTCCAAGTAGGTAGGTATGGATGATAAGACATTTAATTCCTAAGAAACAACAAAAAAATGTCCAGCTCACAACAGAAATATTCATAAAAAACTTTGTATTTTGCTGAAGAGGACTAGTGTGAAAGTAATTTTCTTACAAAAGAAAAATAAAAGCTAATCTGAAGTGTGTTTTTTTGTCCACTAATCTTATTACGAACAAACATTTTCCACTGTACAAATTATTGAAACATGTAAAACTATTGTACTATGGCCTTTTGGTATTCGCCAATAAATAACGTTTATTATCATTATATTTGTGATAATCAAAGAGAAGTTAATGGCTGCATCTAACAGCCTCCAGCGCTTAAAGACACAACACCCAATTCGACAGTTTTTTTGTGAAGAGGCTTTGAGCACTGTAAGCTGTTAGATGCAGCCAATATAATTTAAATTTGTGATATACTCGAAATATTTCCTTCAGAAGAAGTTATTAATAAGAATCATCAAATTACTTGTTGAGGGAAGAAATATAGGTACTGATTTTTTAAATATATCGTGGCAAATGAACTTCCATATTTCTTCAGTGATATTCAGAAAAATTAATAAATATATGAGGATCCAAACATAATTTGTATAAGGGTTGTCAAAAAAAATCTACCAAAACCAACTCATCCTTACCTCAGAATACCCCATCTGTCTCAACTGCATAACCACATCCTTCTCATTTCCATTCATGCCAGAAGTGGAGCTCATAGTGCTCACTCCACTTGTTGCAGAAAAAGTAGAAATGACACTAGCCGCACTAGAGCTCATAGCTTCACTGCCACTTTTTGCAAATGGTCTCAGGGAGTTCTGGATTTCTTCCATGGCCTTTTGGTGATATCCCGCAGACCGGGATGACGTGTTCGGGTTCATATTGAGTTGGGCCCGAGGCTGCTGGCCCATACTGGGCCCCACCAGTTTGTTTCTAGATATTCACATTCAGATCGTGACGTTAATTAAGACTGCAACAGAATCCGCAGTTTGGGGTGTTTTTTGTTCAGCTGAAACTGAATTCATATCATGAAATGAATGTGAAATTGAGAAACTGAAGAGTCACACAGAATCATTATTTACTTTTACTTCACATTACTTGCTTTTACTGAAAAATCGGAGGAAAAATCAGTGAAGTTCAATTTTATCCCTGATATTTCTGTTAACATGTTCACAAGTCTAATGAACCAATGACAAGCCCGATTCCTAAGTGTATCTAAAAATCTTCAATTTGTGGTATTATTTACCATAGGTATTAGTGCTTCAAGCTGACTTCATAAAGTAACGCAAAAAAGTCAGAAAGAATAACTATATGTTATCTCACTTTATCATGAACGTTCATATATAGGTACTTCCTATAGTTTATCTTCCTTAATTTTTTGCGTTACTTTGTCTTTCGTTTAGATGAACTCAGCTCTATAGGCAGTGCTAGAACTTCAGTGGGAATGTGCCAAATTGCAATGATATGTATCACTCTGCATTCCATACCAGATTCTTTGGCATTGTGACCACAAAGTAAACTTTCGTGTTTGGATTTATCTCAGTGGAGCTAGATATATCAAATATCTTTTCATTTCTTGAAAAAATTACCTTTCGAATACGCAAAAATAATTTGGAAGCTGCTGTAGACTTTATTGAATGACAGTTTTTAGTGTCAAGTCAATCCATCTCATTCTATATGGTGAATTTCAAGAGCACTTTCATCACTTTTTCACAATTTCAACGGCACTGGTGTATCAAATTAAGATTCAAGCCATAATTCATACTTTCACTGATACAAAATCAATGCTTAAATAAATTTCCAACTCATTGAAACAACGAAAAACTGCAATGAAAACAAAGAAAATCGTATGAGGTTTAGGGTTCACTTGTCAGCCATTTTACAGTGTCAAATTGTCAAATTCCAGAATCTGCCAACATCAAAAAATTAAAAATACAAGTCGGTGCCCAAAAAAGTATCATAAAAAATGTCACATGCTTGTTTCCTGAGAATCATGTGCTTAAGATCATTGGTAATAGAATTTACATTCAATAAATTTCGATTTATATTTATTAAATCTGCATCCAAAACTTGTTCTTATCTAGTAATTTTTTTTGGTCTTATCTCTTGGTTTGCCTCCCTGCAAAGCACATAACAGGCAACATTCATCAATAGTCATAGGCGTAACGAAAGGTATTATTTCAAAAGAAAATGCGTTAAATGAAACGGAACAGAACACCATTCTAATATCCAGGAATTAATACAATAATAAAAGCTTTGTATATAGACTATATAATAGTAAAGGTGAATAAATATCAAAGCAACGAAATAACTTTTGGAATACCTCGGTTACACTCAGTATGTTGTGGAACTTAGGTATTCCGGTCTCCTCTACATAAAAAACCCAAATGAAATTTGAAACGGTCACGTCTAATTTCAATAAGATAATTATATTTTTTGTTGGAAGGTGAAAATAATGTGATTTATTTTCTTTCATGTCATCTATTAACGGACTGTATTATTTCTTTAATATATCTTCATTTTTAATTTTCATTCATTTACGACAATGGACAGTTTTTCGCATATTTCATGCCACTGCGATAACGCTGCGATCATATTGTTGTTACATCGAGAAGACATATCGCGAAAATTTAAAATAAACATATATTCGAGAAATAATACAGTCCATCATTAACTTTACATATATATGTAAACTGAAATCATCGAAACTGTTTTATTTGGTTGTACTTTTGTTGGGTTCGTTTAATCAGTAAACTTTCGATGAACGAAACTATTTTTTATTGCTTGTCTAAACTTCTCAATATACAAGTCAAAAAACTTCAATCCTTCAAAATCCTCTCTTGTCATTCATTTGATTGATACAAGGCGATCAAAATAGTTATCATCATATAACATCCCCCTTCAAGATGGTAACATCTTTATAGGACTCAACGATAACGCAACGGTTTGATAATTGGCCTACCGGAACGTGTTGTCATCTGTGTGATTCCTGTAGGAATATCTGAAGAGCTTATTGGTGGAATACTACTGTGATGAATTTTTGTTTGTCGACCATCTGGCTCAGTTATTGTTTCACTTCTGGTATTTGACTCTTTATTGTTCACTGCTCTCTGATTTGATGACGTTGGCATAAGGTCTGAAATCGTTTGTGATATGTCTGGAACTTGTTCTCCCGATGATTCCGAGTGAAAGGTAGGTGGAAGACTTCCTGGAATTTGATTCATATATGGGGCAGGAATCAGATGGAATCGGTTTCTCCTTACCATATTCTTGCTGGTCTGAACTAGGTAAGATCTTGGACCGATGGCCTTCATAATCTCCCCATGGCGCTTTAGATCAGTGATCCATACAAAATCGCCACGTTGGAGTTGGCTTAGCTCTTTTACACCATGTCTATTGTCATAATTCTTTTTATAACGATTTCGATATTTTTTCTCTGATTTGACTAGTTGCACTGGAGGTTTATTCATAGAATGACCGATAAATGGTAAGTTGTCTCTTATTTTCCTGCCGTATAACATCTCTGCTGGGCTGAAACCATTTTCTAAAGGTGTGTTGCGATAGACAAGAAGAGCCAGTTCTATATTTTTTTTATTCTTCTTTATTAAATTCTTTGCAGTCTTTACAGCCGCTTCAGCTGCTCCATTTGCCTGATGAAAGTGAGGACTACTAGTTGAGGTTGAGAATCCCCATTCCTTGGCAAATAAATGGAATTCAGACGTCTGTTTCGTGTTGAATTGTGTTCCACTGTCAGAGCAAATGAGTTGTGGAATACCATATCTTGCAAATATTGTTTTACAAATGTCTATTATATCTGAAGTCCTCATTCTAGGAACATGACATACTTCGAAAAATCTCGAATAATTATCAGTAAATACAAGGTACCATTTTTCATCAACTTTGAACAAATCCATTGATGCTATCTGCCACGGATAATCAGGAAACTTATTTGGCAACAACGGTTCATTATGATTTTTTGTGTGCTGGATACAAACTGGACACGATTTAACCTTCATTTCAATATCTGTAGAAATACCTGGCCACCACATTGTCCTTTGCGCACGACGTCGAGTCTTAGTGATTCCTTGATGGCCAGCATGCAATTTTTCCAGCATTATTGCACGAAGTTCAAATGGTATTATCATACGATTTCCTCTGAGTAATATCCCATCCACATCAGACAATTCATTACGGACGGCGTAGAACTGTTGCAATTCCTGTGACAGTTTGGATTTTTTGGGCCATTCTGTCTTCAGAAGTTCTTTGAGTTTTCTACAAACTGAGTCATGACTTTGAGAATTAGCAACTTTAGTTACATTTTCATCGGATGTATTGATGCTTGCGAGACTAACAGAGTGAATAAAAGCATCGACCTCTTCTTCTAATTCATTATCCTCTTCAGATGGAATGGGTTTCCGAGATAGGGTATCTGCTACGAATAAGTTTTTTCCCGGAGTATATATGATTTTAAAGTCGTAACGCATCATGCGCATCCTGAAACGCTGGAGTCGTGGTGAGAGATCGTCGAGGTTCTTGGTTGTAAAAATCTGTAGTAACGGCTTATGGTCAGTTTCGATGGTGTATTGTTTTCCCATTAAAAAACATTTTAGCCTATCACTCGCCCAGGTCATTGCTAGTGCTTCACGTTCGATATTGGCATAATTTTTTTCAGCATTTGTCAAATTGCGGGATATGTATGCCACAGGTTTTTTATTATTTCCTTCACCTTGGAGTAAAACAGCACCAAGGCCTTGCGTGGAAGAATCACATGACACAAATGTTGGTTTATTCAAATCATACATTGCTAAACATGGCGATGAAGTGAGCAATTTCTTGATTTTCTGATATGAGGATTGTTGAGCTGGACCCCATACGAATGCAACTTTAGAACCCAGGAGACTTGTAATAGGAGCCAAAATTTCACTCCTATTCGGTATAAATTTAGCGAGGAATGTCACCATACCTATAAAACGTTGCACTTCCTTACTATTTTTTGGTGCTTCCATTTCTGTTATGGCTTTAATTTTATTTGGATCAGGTGCCACCCCATCTTTTGATAACACAAATCCCAAAAACTCAACTTTTTGTTTACAAAATTCAGTTTTCTGTTTGTTGAGTGTTATACCTTCTTTTTTAATTTTTTCGAGTACAATCTTGACACATTCGTCATGCTCCGACTTTGTTTTGCCCCATATCAATACGTCATCCATATGAACTATACAATTTTTTGACCCTTCAAGTATTCTAGACATTCTCTTCTGGAATTCTTCTGGTGCAGATGTTATGCCGAATGGAAGCTTCTGAAATTTGTATCTTCCGAATGGAGTTATGAAAGTAGTGAAATCCTGAGAGTGCTTGTCTAAGTTGAGTTGCCAAAATCCATGGTTGGCGTCAAGCTTACTGAAATATTCAGCTCCACTCACTTCTGCTAATGATAACTCGATTCGTGGTATTGGATGATATTGACGTTTCACGCTTTTATTCAGCCTTGACAGGTCAACACAGATGCGTACATCACCATTTTTCTTTATGCTGACAACCATGGGTGCACACCAATCTGTTGAATGGTCTACTGGAACAATAACGCCTTTTTTCTGCATGTCGTTCAAAGCTTCTTTGACTTTGGACTTCAGTGGAACAGGAATAGCTCTCGGTGCTGAAATAGCATAAGGTTGGGCATTTTCTTTAATTTCAATTTTATATTCTCCCTTCATATTTCCTAATCCCTGGAAAAGAGTCGGATATTCTTCGAACCAATTTACTTCTGTATTTATTGCATATATACGTTTCACCAGGTTGAGATTTTCGCAAGCTTTTCTGCTCAATAATGGAATATCAATATCTTCGGAAACGAATGCATTTTCTGTTATTTCTTTATTTTTATACTTAAGATCTAGAGTCAAAGTACCTAAAATATTCAAACGGTCTCTTTTCTTGGCACTGAACACCTTACTATTGGATGTAGCAAGAGGTAATTCTGATATTATATCTTTCAGAACACATATAGGTACCATCGTAACGTCGGCTGCTGTATCTAGTTTAAATATTATGGGTTCAAGAGATCTACCCTCGCAACTTACTTGCAGCTTCTGTGTCCAAGCATTATGATTGATTCCATCATTGACTTCATGAACATAGCTATTTTCATCGTCGCTCTCCAATTCAGAATCTTGCTCAACAGCTCGTATTTTTTTATGATTGGAACTAGAATTTTTCCTAGAGTAGCACATCTTGCCATAGTGGCCCTCTTTGTTACAGGAACTACATTTTGCATTCTTTGCTGGACAGTTTGCTAATTTATCATGCCATTCGTATCCACATCTGGTACATTTCTTCGGATTTTCCTCCATCCTCTCGAATTTTTTAGTACGAGTTTTCCCGGGCTTGATGGAACATTTTCTGTTAATCGATGATACAGTTGGTTCATTCAGCTCCTGTTTTTGACGAATCAATTCTTCGTGTTGTCTCAAACAAGTAACAGCTTTATCCAAAGTTAGTGCAGGATCTAGTTGCAGTTTATCACTAATATTCGTATCCCTCATACCTACAATAAGAACTAAGAGAACCATATCATCATTCAAAGTTCCCCAGTTACAATTTTTTGAAAGACAATGGAGATCAGTTATGAATTTTTCTGCCGAATCGTTTCCCTGCTTGTGTTTCAGAAATTTTGCTCGTTCATATATTATGTTCCTACGTGGTACAAAATACTCCTCGAACTTTTGTAGAGTAGTATTGTATGTCATAGGAACAGGCGAAAATGATGCGAATATTTCCTCCGCTCGTTCTCCCATATTATAGATTAGAACATCGATTTGCCTTCCTTCGGAAGCTGAGTCTAGTCCACAACCCCTTCGAAATCGTTGAAAGCGATTTTTCCATTGCTCCCAGTCATTCGGTTGGAAGTTAAATGGTTCTGGAGGTGACAAAGCAAGGTTTATAGTAGGATTAGCTTGATTCTCATTAGTATTGGGCATTTTTTGTTGACTTTCTTCTTATTACACCGTTAGCAATATCAGTTCAGTTCTTGTATACTTATTTACTTTTTATACCGCAATCTTGTACAACTCAGAACGTTACTGCCACCATGTTTTATTTGGTTGTACTTTTGTTGGGTTCGTTTAATCAGTAAACTTTCGATGAACGAAACTATTTTTTATTGCTTGTCTAAACTTCTCAATATACAAGTCAAAAAACTTCAATCCTTCAAAATCCTCTCTTGTCATTCATTTGATTGATACAAGGCGATCAAAATAGTTATCATCATATAATAATGGAAAAAACAATGGAAAATTCCTCAGCCAAATTGCTAATCTCGGTTCATTACCTAAGTGGGTACACTGTCGCTGGAACGACTTAATCGAAGCTTAATCAGATTTTTGTCCTCCCAGCCAACACATCTGTGACATGACATCCCTGCGATGTCACTATCAAGTAACACTGAGACATTACTTTTGTTAGGTCGCTGCGATGTACACATTTGACATGTAACTTATTATTGCTATATCGGGTTGATGTGATATTTGTGACATCCAGTAGATATCGCTCTTATGATGTCCAGTGTATATAATTCTGGTAATATCCATGAAACATCAATATTACAGAATACGGTGATCAGTTGATAAAAAATGACATAGACAATGGATCAGTATTTGGATAGATAGATACTATAAACAAAAATTGACAAATTTTCATTATAAAAATACTCTGGGGTGGAGATAAGGTTAGCATTTTGTTTTAGTAGAAGACATGCACATTCATTTTTCGATTATATTCTCTTCAGTGTTGCTTATTTTAATACTCATTGTAACGGCAGTCACGAGAGAAACCCCCGGCATCGTCAAACCTGAGAGACCCTTTAAAAATATGAAAACCGTTGAAGATCTATGAAAAATAATATCTTAAAATGAGTATTTACTTAATAAGCCCTGTGAATTTTCAATTTTCCTTGTGATTTCAGAGCTATTCCTCTTCCAAACAATCCTAGGGGAAAATTGTTGGCTGTTGACAGCGACAGCACTGCCAATGGCCAATACTTGACAATGACATACTTCATACGTCGTCGTTTGTTTGCAGTTTTTCCGCCTTTACCGGTTAACCTAAAATCTGATTTCTGATTTGCCTGATACCGCCAAATTCATGTGATCCTTTCTCAAATATTTGATATTTCGGAATTTCCGGACCAGTTGAGTGTACCTAGCTGAGGTGGCCAATTAGTATTATTAGTAAGTAATCTTTTTCATTTACTGCTACACAAGATGAAACTTTCATCTTTTTCTTGTTTTTCTTACCGTCACAAAAGGAGCTTGATTGTAAAGAATTCAGAAATTAGTAGTGAAGGTGAACGAGATCAACAAGCACATATTTTAACGAAGATTGTATACCTGTTTCGTTAACACACTGTTTGTCTGATTCTGTATCATCTGCAGATGCTCCTGGTTGGGTCAACGGGAAAATATCCAAATATCAAATTTGTGGATAGTTACATTATGTTAAGCAGTAAGTATTACATTTTTTGTTGATATCTGGTGACAATATTTTTCCAACAACTCCCAGTAGATAATGGTGATATGTATTGAATGTGTATGAAAGAATTACATAAATTGGTTCATCTTAAAGGTTACATCCCACTTGTTTTTTTAAAATATTGAGTGTTTGTCTCATTGACACGAAATTTGTAGAAATGTATTTGTTTTTTATTTGCTATATTTACACAAATAGGCACTCACACAAATAGAAAATATCAGTGACCTGCAACTGTTTTGTTTTATCTTTGGATGTCATGTGATATTCACAAATTCATTGTAATAATCGTAAAAAAAGCCTGTTGGCAATTATTTTCTCTTATTTGAATAGATTATTATAGCAGTGACTTATTTGATCTGAAAGTTTGGTCAAATACTATTACATAAACTTGCTAATCTCGATGATGTGCCAATAAAGTGATAGGTTTTAATTCTATTGAGGCTCTTGTGTAATGAAACATCAGGAATCAATGAAATTACCAGTAATTGTTATTTAATTACTTCTATCTCAAATCGGCTAGGGCATGCAGAATCGTTACAACTTCTAACTCGATCCTGCATATTTAACACATTCCAGTGGAAAATTCTTCAAAGAACTTGTACCCAATGAATAATTTCAATTCCAACGTACTCGTTTTTCAATTAATTTTCAATAGGTTTAAGTTATGTATGGGATTTTTTTCAGAGCTAAAATTCTTATCTCTTATTTTCAGGAGTTATTGTACAGGAACATGACGAGACACAAAAAAGGGTGCAGGAAGTGTGCTCCTACTGGTTTCGTCATGCCAGGCAAAGGTTGGGACGATATGAAAAAAGAAAGGGACTGGCGGATTATAGTTAGCTCTTTCATTATTTTATTTCAATTTTAGATATTATTTTTGTTTTACACCTTTTTAATTTTCATAGAAAATATATTTTATTTGTTCTATATTTTTTTATTTGTTATAAGAATTATTTTTGTTTCAGTTTTTCAATTTTCATATAAAATAAATTTTATTTTGTGTTGATAATGAAATGTGTTTTGCTGCGTATATTTCTATATAACAGGAAAAAATACTTCGTATCATTATTTCCATAAACATTTGTGAAAGATTGGAAGAAGAAGGCCTGCCGATATTTCTGGGTAGATTTCAGAATATATCGCACATATTAAAGGCAGAAAGTACGTCGCAGATTCATAGCGAAATAAATCGCAGTGGCATCGCACATCTTGTCGCAATTACGTCGCAAAATGGATCTCAATTTTGTCACATAATTTGTCGCAATTTTGTCACAAAACCGCAATTTTTTTCACAAAAGTTGTCGCAATTTTGTCACAGAACTTGTCGCAATTTCGTCACAAAACTTGTCGCACTTGTATCACAGGCGATGTCGCTTGAGTGTGACATCGCGACATGTGAGCGACGTAAATGCAAGTTCCCTGCGACAAGTTTTGGGACGTCACACGCCTCGTCGTGATATCGCAGGGACGTCTCTCTGATGTTACTGTGTTGGCTGGGCTGTTAACGCCTGAAAATAAGTTAAACGATAGTTAGAGGAAAATTGATCAAATACCATTATAGGTTAATATATATAGTTAATATATATCATTAATACATGCGAATATGGTAATCTCTACACTACCGAGAACCACATGTAATAAAACTTTATATGTTGCTTTCAAAAAAATAACATAAATTTAGCTTGCCTTGTCAATTGTAATATTTAATAAACATCAACTGGAAATTATCCTGAAAGTTATTTAGTTTTTCGAGGTACCTACATGTAAACTTTCGTATGTGAATCGTTGTAGTTTGTCACAAATCTCAGAGTTAGGTTTTATTTATTTGAATAACGCGCCGAAGGAGGTGACTATGACAGAAAGTTTCACCTGTTCGGACCCAATGATTATATACTATATATATATATATATATATATATATATATATATAGAATATATACTATATATATATATATATATAGTATATATTCGTTGGTTCGGACCAGTGTCAAGTGAAACTGTTCAACTGATCGAGTTAATGAAAAAGAGCCATGGAATCATCATCATCGTTTCGTACCTATGAAAACTAAATCACAATATCACAAATAATTATGGGTATGTTTGAAGACTGGCTTTTAAATCGAATATTCTAAATGAACAATTTCAGGCCAGCCTCAACTCACCTACTCTGTAGGTTGACGGACTAAAACCTGTCAGGAAACAACTACCCCCCTGGTTAATACCACGAAGGGCATTGGATTACATCCGATAGGTGTTAGCACAGGATTCTTCATAAACACCACACACGCCCTTATTTCGTTGTTATCAACATTTTTGAGCAGAAAAAAATATTGTATCAAAAAATTCACCCATCTTCAGAACTTCAACAATTAATTGGGATATCATAGTCAAAACTATTTTATTTGCAATGCTGCCACCCTCATTTTTACTGTTGAACACTGAACATACTGATGTGGACGTTTGGAAGAAGGGTACATTTTTTAAACAATTTTTTTTTGCTAAAAATGTTGCAAACAAATGAATAAGGGCGTGTCAGGTGTTATGATAAACAGGACAAATTTTGTTAGTGGTGGTGAAGTTTTACAAGAATCCGAAGACAAAATGTGGCGTTCTCCCTTCGTTTTCGAAGTTTTTGCCCTTCAACGTTGGGAAGAAGGGCATATCCCGCCTTCTTTTATTCATCAAAAAACGATAGAACCACACGTTCATATTCTTCAAATACCATTTCCAACTGATTCCTCTTTCTTCATAACTTTTAACCGAGTTGTAACCATTTTTTCACAAAAAAAACTCTTAAAATAATATAATCCCGCTCGATTTCGAGGTTAACTGATATGAATTGTTTTCTTAACAGCGTTTTGACTTCGGAAAAAATATTTCAGTTGCTCAGTGCTCAGTATAACCGACGCCGACGAATATCAATTTGACAGTTCGGGGTGTATAATGTCATATTTTGGCGGTAAATTGAAATTTACGGGATAGTGAACAGTAATCATTATTTCATTTTGCATGTTAAAAAAAATATTTTGTATACAATAAGGTTTGAAATAAATGTGAAATTCCTCAAGCACCTAAAATGATGCCAAACATTCACGATATTTGTTTACAAACACATGATAAAATAAAATTCCTTGGTGTTTTATCTCAATTATATCTTATCCTGTGTTTTAAAAAAAATTATGTTTGTGTTCGGCAATATTACAGGTACTTGAGAAATTATACATTCATTTCAAACCTTATTGTATATAAAATATTCTTTTTAACATGCGAAATGACAAAATGATTACTGTTCACTATCCCATAAATTTGAATTCACCCCAAAACATGACATTATACACCCCGAACCAAAGAATATTTACGTATAACGAACAAGAAGCGACACTTGCCGCTACAAAGCTGCTATTTCTGTGGTCCCCACCACTACCATATTTCATGACCTCCAAACTATTTTTGTTGCGACTACGCCGACTACGCATGACTGCCAGCAAAAATTAGTAATCCAGTAAACTACTCGACGAGAAACACCAGTACTTGTTTGTTGATATGACTGACCGAGTGCAAAATGCTGACACTGCTGGTAGACATGCGCATTCAGGGTGTATTTGTCAAATTGTCAGATTCGCTTCTTGTTGTTACTAGGTTTATTGGGCATCGTTCTAGACATATAACCCAAAGTCAAGTTTATTGCTATTAGTAAATGTGTGTGTGTATCAGGCTTGTTAGGCGGCAGTCCCACAGAGACACCGGTGATCACCGGTAGCCACCCACCAAATTTCCAGCATATGCAATCAACGCTGTACTGTCTCACAGAAACCACCAATTACCACTGTCGATCATCAGTCTGTAACCACCGGTTTATTATTTCCAACATGTTCTAAATTTGGTGGCAACTAGTGGACCAGCGCATGCGATTTATAACTTTAATTAGCTGTCAATTGTTGTTTATGTCTAGATTTTGAATTATCGTCTGTTCTCTGTTAATGTTTTGTTGCCTTTTATGCAGAAGTTAATTGAAAATCAATGAATGAAACCTGGAACCCCTCAGATATAGGAAAATTGAGACCTAGTTCGTAGGTGACAGAACTCATGTCAAAAATAAATTGATGGAAGTGGGTGATGGCTGTGAGACTGCCAGCAGTTATTCTGGTCGATTGTACTAGTTGGAGGTGGGTGGTCATGGATGATAGTGGTTTCTGTGGGACTGCCGCCTTACTAACTCCCTACGCCTTACTCAGGAGCAGCATGGTTATTATTCGCGGACCCGTCAACCATGAAACGTGGAAGGAGTCATTCGCGGACGCGAAACCACAGGGCCAACTCCCTCGCCGATTCGCTTCTTGTTCGTGTATACGTAAGACGTGAGTTTTCTTTGCCCGAACCGAACTGTTAAATTGACATTCGAGCGTCCTTACTGAATACTCTAGGACTAGGGAGTTAGGCATTCCAATGATTCCAGATACTTGTCAAATGAGAAAAAGAAACCAATGCGGCAGCACAGAATACCCTACCTACACAGAAGCGCAACTTGATGGCGGTCCCTTTGATCTATTGGGGTCAATTTTTCGTAACCTTGATTTAAAGCTTGGCTTGTATAATGTCATTTCTTGGCGGTAAATTCAAACTGTCGGTTGATATACAGTTCAAGTGATACACCTTTGTAAACTTTCTAGACTGAGCATTTCTGCTTCTGAACTGAAATTGAGGCAGTTGTAATTCCATTTGAAGATACGACCCTAGGAAGGTCTCAATAATTTAGAACTTACATTTCCCCTATCAAATTCATCTAAATGCTTGTTGATCAGCAATCTACATTCCTTTATTCTCAACAGATATGAACGGAGAATTTGGATAATTACCAATAGGCTTACTGCTTTCTGCACCTTTGAAAAAAAGTAGATGGAAACGTGGTGTAGGCAGCTATTTAATGTTCAAATAGTTTTAGAGTAATCAACTGAATTGCAGGAACGAACGTTTGAAACTACTCTGATCATGCTTCCATCCGATAATAATAAAATTTATCAGTAGTAATAACCCAAGGACATTGATAATTGTTCGAAAATTTTATAACACCCTAACAACACAAATGTGAGGTTGACAATATACAAGCCAAGCTTTCGATTCGGTCGGAACGCTTCAGTGTAGATAGGGTGTTCTGTGACGGCAGCATCTGCCCCGCACCCGCATACATTACGTGATCTGGAATGCCTATCCTAATAGGCGTTTTCTGGCGCTCTTGTATTCAAAACGTAAGTCTATTTATCCTCCTTTCATTCGACTGGCCATAAGTGAGAGAGAAAAAGACTCGAATAAGTTTTTAAACGATGAGCACCGGAACACGCCTTATCTATTGAGATTTTGATTTACTTAATTACTCATTGTTAACAAAATAAGCGTACGCTACTGACTAAAAATATTTGTTTTTTTTGGAACAAAAAAGGTTGCTACTGTATTTTTTCTCGTTCTTTGATTTTATTTTTAGAGACGTTCTTCTGAGGTATGTGAGAGGCGTGGTTTCCAATTAATGAGTTTTATTTGAAGGATGCTGTCGAAAATAACAGAAACCCCCATGACCGAGGTGATTAACACTTTCCACTAATCTGTATAAAAACGGTCCATTCATACGGACCCTGTGATTGGATGGAAGACAGTGAATTTTTAAATGACAAGTTTTAAAGTTACATAACCTTAAAAAATTGGAGAATGGGAAAGATACTTTCAACTGTGAAGAATCCTTTCAAAAATTTCAATTTGGAGTCTAGAGCTCACAAAATAATTTCCCAGCCTAAACCGATTCCCGCACCTCGTCATGAAAAGGATCAAATCGACTTGGACCGACTCATGAAAGGTATACCCAACAAATTAGTTCAAGATGATGCTAGATATTGTTTTTAATTTTGCAGAGTTCCCAGAGGCATATGAAAAAAGCCTCAAGAAAGATGAGCAGCTTGACAAGCATTTGAAAAACATATTTGTAACTTCGCATGATGTAAAGTATTATATTTAGTGATTATGAATAATTGTTGAAATTGGTTTTTATCATAGCCGAAGGTAGTAACAAAACAAAGTCAAAACCCAGAAAGACCTCTGCCAGCAGAAAGGAAACAAGTGGATCCTCCACTTTATGGGGTTGAACAGCCCAAGAAGGTTCCATTAGGTAAAATAACACTACCAACTGCTCTAGAATTTATTACAAAACACCAAGGTGATCCAAGGGAGTACAATGCAAAAAAAATTGCTGAAGAATGTTTGATTCCTGAAGACAAAATCAGTAAGTGGGTGTTCTTCATTTTCAATCAACACAGAATAACACACAAATTTCCAGGTTCTATATTAAAATACTTCAAGGTTTTTGAAGTGTACATTCCCCAAGAAAGGTCAACAAAAGCCAGGTTTGCAGGACCTAGTGAGCCAAAAATTCAAGTCATTAATGAACCAAGGAAACAGCTGCCATTTATTAGTGTGAATAAAAGAGATGAAAAAGATAAGTTGTTCAAATGAAACAATAAAAGTCTTATTTTGTAGCTTATAATACAAAAATTAGTAATACATTGTTTTATGCGATTCTATCCCATCGCCAGATAGTCCCATCATCACACACGCATATAAGAATATTTGCGTTCCTGCTGAGAGACGTTTGCCTTATTGCAGAGGTGCATCGAGGGTGTTGGAGTGTGTAGCACTTAGCTTGTGCTGGATCTGGTACATCCAAGTCCCAAACGAATATTTTTCCATTTTGGTTTCCTAGCGCCAAAATCTATAATAAAAATTTTATCAATGCTTTGAGTGAAGTTGAAACTGATGATAGGAGAGCTATATCTCAAAACAAACCGACCATATACCATTGATCTGTAAACGAGTCAATTTCAATATACAGAAAAAACAAAATCCCTCAGAAGTTCTAATTGCAATCAAGTTTGTCCTATTAATAATCCTCAGAAGTTACAGTTAACACATTGAAGAAATGTGCTGAACAAAAATCATGTTAATGAATATAAATTGTTGTTGAATATAATTCAACTAAAATGTTTCCTATTTTCACAAAAACATGAGGGGTTATTAGGTTGAGTCATTTCAATTGGTTTTGAGGAAATCCTTATGTAAACTTCAAATTGAAAACGTCAAAGAATAAAAATGCATAGAAGCATAAAATCTTTTGTGATTATCTTTCCTCCTTTAGTCAGACTAAAATTAACTTCTTTTCAATCGAAAAAAAAAAATCGTCACTATGACCAAATATCATCTTAATTAATTCAACTGTCTTACTCTTGAGTATATGTGTTTCAATGGATGAATTCTCTCATTTGAGCACCTGATGAAATGTATGTTGCTACAAGTGAGAAAACAATTCCTTTTTGGAATGTTCATCAGGAGAATCACATGAGAAAATGATAATGATCATAAAATTAACTCTTACAGCAATAAGTCAAAAATCAATCAAAAAGACAATCAAGAAACCATACAAGTTTAGGAATCTTGTAATGAATGATGGTGAAAATGGAGTTTCTGTTACTGATATGGTCAATAATTTTAATATAAATCCACTCGTGTATGACAACATAGGGATACTGATTTTGAATTCATGGAAAGTAATTCTCACGATTCCCCCAGCTTCAGGTTTCATCAATCCAATAACGAAGGCGATTTTTTCGACATGGTGAGAAAGTTAAAAAACTCTGCCTCTAGAGTGGACATTATATCAGACTATGTGTTCATCAACTGATTCACTTAAATTTATCTGTAGTATTTCCTAAAAAACTGAAAATTTCTTTAGTCACTCTGATTTTCGAAAACAGAGATCGCAATACATATAATAATTATAGAGGGATCATCAGTTTGTTGTCCAGTATATCCAAATCATTTGAACTAAATATTAAATATCAGTTATTATCTCAAAATGTACTATATGACTCCTTGAATTTTTCTTTTTTTCAGCAGGAAGAGTATAAGAAAGTCTATGTTTCCACCAAATTCGCAAAATATAATTCCAAATTTCAGGGAATACCGTTTTTTTTTTTCTAAATTGCTATATTTCATTAGCGATTTTTTAATGGAATTCCGACACCACCACTGGATTCAACATCCTTCATTTAGGTGAATTCTAAAATTTCACTTGAGAATATTCATTGGCAACAAAGTAATTACAATATTAATTTTTATAATGTACTATTAATTATTTATGAATATTCCAGACGAATTCTGAGAATCGGCAACACTGTCAACACAAATATGAAAAAATAGTTGGGGTTTTTGATAGAAGCAAGAAGCAGTGCCCTACTGAAAACCTCAAAGATCTACGTTGTGTTGATAGTTTTGCCGATTCTCAGAATATGTCTGAAATATTCATAAATAATGGTATGTTATCAAAATTAACATTGTTATAACTTTGTTACCAATTAATTTTCAGAATTTACCTAAATGAAGAATGATAAATCTACTCAATATTTCGAATTTTCATGAAATGATTGAAATCGAATACAAGCTCATTGACTTCTGTGTTGATTATGTCAATCTCTTTGGAAATTATATTTTCACTGTGCTTGATGAGTGAAACGGTTCATTGAAATTGTCTATCAAATACATTGTCGGAGAAATGTGTTGGTTTATTCTCTGAAGAATATTGTTTTGGTTATTTTGAAATGATGCCATTGCCATGTCATATCGTTTAGCATCATCTTCTGGGTCCAAATTTACAGATATCGTTTTTATGATGCTGCCAATACAATTAATTAATCCTCTGTTTCTCTGGTATTGAGATATTGAGTTGAATTTTTGGAGTAAAGTTTTCAGCTAATATTTGAGGGCGTGATTGAAGTTCAAAAGTTCTTCTAGGTAGGGGAGAATTTGGCCGATTTTGAAAGATTCATTGATGCCATAGAAGTGCTTATGTATTCGATCGATTTCCTCGGTGATCGGCGTCAAGTTGTAATAATGTAAAAATCATGGGTACTAGTCTGGATCCTGGCTTGTCCGAGCTTTAGGGGAAGAATTCCCAGGTTGTCTTTAAGGTCTTGACTCCGTATTTCTAGCCCTGATGCGAGGGTGCACCTGCAAAACCATTTTCTTGTGACGTTTCGGATTATGTTTTATATTCTTTTTATTACATGTGGTATTAGGTCGTTCCAGTGTCACTTTTTTATTAGATATTATGGTTCGTGGTTTATATCTGGGTAATAGGTTATTTTGTAGGGCTGTTGTTCTACACACTTGTACATGGTGAATATATTACAGAGTTATGTCGTTGTTCGTTTCTTTTATTGACAGTCCTTTCCTTCAGTTTCATGGCATTTTCATTGAATACTTGCTGCATATAATTTTTCGATAATATCTTCTTGATATCAATGTCGAAGGTATCTTGACTGTCGAAATGTCCATTGAGTACGTCGATGGGTTTCTGCTTGGTAACTGATTGGATAGGCTTATTGTAACCAAGTATGGCATACAACATTGTTCCTTAGTACTCGCAGTTTTTTCTGTCGAAGTACTCGAAGATGTTCTATTAATGTCGAGTGGAAACGTTCGATCATTCCGTTCGACTGTGGACTGTCTGGTGTAGTATAGTGAATGAGTATTTTATGTATGTCTACAAATTCCTAGATCGAACCATTTTTTAATTTGGTACCACTATCTGAAACGATCATATGTGGTAACCCATGGTGTGTAATATATGTCAAGAAAGCTTTTAGAATTTTGATAGCATTAGCTTCTTCTACTGCATATGCTTGACCATATTTAGAAAAGGCATGGTGAATATATTACAGAGTTATGTCGTTGTTCGTTTCTTTTATTGACAGTCCTTTCCTTCAGTTTCATGGCATTTTCATTGAATACTTGGTAGAATACTTTAGTTTTTTCTCGATGTTGCTGCATATAATTTTTCGATAATATCTTCTTGATATCAATGTCGAAGGTATCTTGACTGTCGAAATGTCCATTGAGTACGTCGATGGGTTTCTGCTTGGTAACTGATTGGATAGGCTTATTGTAACCAAGTATGGCATACAACATTGTTCCTTAGTACTCGCAGTTTTTTCTGTCGAAGTACTCGAAGATGTTCTATTAATGTCGAGTGGAAACGTTCGATCATTCCGTTCGACTGTGGACTGTCTGGTGTAGTATAGTGAATGAGTATTTTATGTATGTCTACAAATTCCTAGATCGAACCATTTTTTAATTTGGTACCACTATCTGAAACGATCATATGTGGTAACCCATGGTGTGTAATATATGTCAAGAAAGCTTTTAGAATTTTGATAGCATTAGCTTCTTCTGCTGCATATGCTTGACCATATTTAGAAAAGGCATCCAAAACATCAAGAATTTTTGTCTGTCTCCCAGAAATGTGTCCAAATGAATAATTTCGAGGGGATTCGTTGGTGTTGGAGTTATCATGAATTTTGTTTCCGGCGGGTTTCTGTCGTATTTGTTTACTTGAAAAGCCTCGCACATATTTATGTATTCTTCTATGTCTTTTCTCAGATATGGCCAGTAGAATCGTTTACGGATTATTCCTGTTTCATTGATTCCTTGATTTGACTTTCCTTCGTGATAATTTTGTATTAATGTGTGTTGTTGGTCTTTGCTGTTCGCATCCTCTAATATTTCGTTACATTTTACCAAATTGTAGGTCGACTTTCTGAATGTTTTCAACAATATGTTGCAAATTGATTGATATTCGCCATCTTGGTTAAAGAATATGGCGTATTCTATTTTTGGTTGAACATATTTCTTGAATAATGCTATAATATTTTCTTCCTTTGCATCCATACCAATTTGAACATGAATGCGTTTTTTGTTTTCGAATGCCTGCTCTGTACATGGTGGTTGTCATATATTAGGATATCTGGTATGTTATTGTACATTTGGCAACACTGGAATAGTCGGTGTTTATTGAAATTGAAACCAGTTCAATGTGATATGCTCGTTAGAGTGCATATTAGAAAAACAACATCCTGTATTAGTATCTCAATATATACCTTTAGTGAAAAGTCTCTTATATCACAATAGCAGAACAAAACATTACAGTGGTCTGGATTGTAATGAACAAAATTCAGTTTTATCTGATTATCATAGTAATTCAATAGTGCCGGTTCTTCTCGAGTTGTGATACTTGGATTGTCTGAATCTTCGTCACCTGTGTCCATCAAAGATGTTTCTTAAGGTTGAGGACGGTACAGGGTTTTCATCAGCTATATCAGTTGATCAAGTCCGTTTCCGCTCCGTCCGTAGTTTTGCTCGTTTTCGTTCAATGTACGAGAGGCGAAAGTGATTGGTTTGCTTTTTCCGACAAGTCCTTAGGAGAGGATAGCACCTATTTCGAAATTGCTCGCATCGGTGGTGAGACTGAACTGCTTCGTGAAGTCAGAATACTGGAGAAGCAGTTCATTGATAAGAAGGTTTTTACAAGCTTCCAAACATTCGAGGAACTGTGGTATGTGTGTTCGATTTTCTGACAATTTTTGAGACAAGAAGCGAGTGGTTTTGTGATCTTCGCAAAATCCTTGATGTATTTCCGGTAGTAACCTAGAAGGCATAAAAACCTTTGATTTCTTTGGTCGTTCGATGTATTGGATACTTCAAAATTGCCTGAATTGTTTCTGGATTAGGTCGAATGCCCTCCAGTGTGATGACGTTTCCTAATAATGTCACTTTGCAAAAAAGTGTGATATGTCTAATTGAACTTTCAGGTTAGTCTCTCTAAACCTTTCAAAGACTTTGGTGAGGATGACCATGTGTTCCTGTAAGGAGGTAGAACACACAATAATGTCGTCCATGTAGGTGAGACACATTTTTCCTTGCAGGCTCTTCAGAACGTTATCAACTTCCCTCTGAAATGTTGAAACTGATTTCAATCCAAAAGACATTCTCGTGTATTCGTAGTGCCCATGCTCCACTGTGAACGCTGTTTTTGGTATACCTTCTTCTGCCATCTCGATCTGGTGGAAGCCGCTTGCCAGATCCAAAGTGGTTAAGAATTGGCACCTTCCAAGTATCGGGTACTTTTCCTCGGTAGTTTTCTCGTTCACCTTCCTGATCTACAACGATCCTCTGTTTTATTTTTTTCTGAAACGTCCCAGATCGGTGAAGAGCAGGTGAATCGCTAGGTCTTATAATACCTTGATCTAAGATGGATTTCACCTGTCTCTACACTTCGAGTTTGTGAATATGCGGGTATCTATATAAACAGGAATTTCATCTTTCATTCTAATTCGATGTTTTACTTGATTTGTGAAAGTAAGTGGTGTATCTGGGACGTGAAAAATATCAGAATATTTTCTGCAAAGCTTCAGAACATGCTTCTTCTCCTTTTCATTAAGATCTTCAGTCCGTGTCGATTTTCTTTTTCCAAATGTTGGAAAGTATTGGACGAAATATTTACAGTGAATAGATGAAAGTGCCCTAGGTCAAAATCAGCAGATTTTATTGAGTCGGTCATTGACAAATTGAGGTCAGATCAGAATCTGTATCGTTGATAAGTTCTGCCCACGCAAATTTATTACACGCTGTTGTTAATGTTCGCAATTTCGCTCCCTGAATCTTTTGTTGCGGTAATATAATAGTTCCCTCGCGTTGCGTTACTGGTAATCATACACGTGTAATTGTGTCAGGTTCAAGCTGAACACTACAAAACTGTTTTTTACTTTTTTCGTGGTAAAGAATTGGTAACGTTGCATATGTGGTATTCAGTGTGGAATCGATAAAATTTGATTGTACTTGCATTAATTTGAGATAATCTAATCTAATGAGCCCTTTAAAATATTTATGAAATTTGAATAGATAAAATGTCACGTCTGACCTACTATTAAATTCAGAAAAACTGGGAATTTCTGCACAGTAGTAGTCATGAGAATGTCATCTACATCGGCTGTTGGCCAATCTTCGGCATAGTATCCATGATGATATTCAGGCATTTCTTGGTTATGATAAGGTTGTTCTTGATGTTCGACGTTGAATAGTTCCTCGGAAATGAAATTTGGACGAGAATATTGTGGTCAAATTTGATTTAGTTGGTGGGTATTGCGTTTAGAAATGCTCATAGGGGTTGGACTCGGCTGATTAAAGCGTCCTGCATTATTTTTCGGTGTCCAGACATTTTGTGGTTTGCCAAAAACTTGCTGATTCGTTGGAAAACGTCATGGTGGTAATTTCACTCGAGATGGTAAATTGACAGGTCCAGTTGGAAACTACGGCTTTCCCGATATCTGTTGAGAAGACCACATAGGCCGTTGTATTTGCTGATATTGCGGCGGAGATACCATTCGTTGTCTCCTAATGGTTGATGAAATATCTGATGAATTGTTTTTCGGCAGATAAGGAATGATCTTTTCCCCTTGAATATGTTGCATCGCTGTAGCCATTTAAGCCGGTCGCATTGCTGTTATTGTTGAGCCCAGAGGTTCCTTTAATCCAGCTAAAACGGGGGTTAGTGCTTGTTGTCTCTTATTAGTGTATTTTTATATCGTTAACCTCCGAAATGTGGAATGAGGACGTGTTTCAATTCATCCCAGCTGCTGCATCCATAAACAGATACGACTTCTTTAGCCTTTCCGGTTGGTTCTACAATTATTCCAAAAAATAGTAGGTAGCTTGTTTTCGAAGCAGTTGATATTTGCCGGTGTGGCATCGAAGTAGTCTGACATTAATACTCACAGAAGAATGGTGATAACTTGATGGGACTTTTTGCTAGATCGCGAATAAACGTTTGAAAACGACGAGGATCTATCACAGACTCTTTCACCTGCGCCAGCTGAGGGTGTTATTATATTCCGAAAACCGTGTTACAAGTTCAAAATCAAAATTCAGACTGACTGTACAAAAGATAAGCTAACTAGAATAAAATTGCAGAGCAAGGAGTTTAACGCTCTTCTGCGGTGTCTGTTGCTGACCCGTCGTGGATTTGAGCATTAACTTACGCAACACATATTTGATAAGTTTCTTTTATCTACACCCGTACTCTAATAATACGCTTATATGCCCACAACCCGTTTTATAATGAAATCCATTACGATACAGATTTTCATTACGATACAGATTCTCAACCAATAGAAACCCATTATTTTTCAATCAAGCATGATGTGCAAGCTTTGCATTTTGACGTTTGTCAAGTCAAAATCAGTGGGTATTGAATTTTTGAAGAATTTAGTCAATTTTCGATAATTGTATGAAAATGTCTTATGGCAGGGATATAGAAGAATTACCAGCGACCCTCCACAGATGTCTTAGACGAGAAAAAAATACAATTGAAAGGATCATATTTTTCATTTGACAAATGGAACACATATGTTTTTATTTCCAACTAAACTATATGGGCTGTCATGTCCGAGTGGTCAAAGGCGCCGGCAGTGGAAAATTACGTCCAGGTTCAAATCCTGACCTCGGCAGAGTTTTTTTTTCATTTTTTTCTTCTTTTCATTTCTCATTCTTGTATTTTCCGTGGTTATACCATTAATTATAATTTTGTAGAATTTTTCAAAGAAATACGATTGATTACCTACTGTTATTGTGTTCAATATAAATAACTAGTAATATAATATTTTTAGTTCTTCATTATTTATTGGGTGTAGATAAAATAGCGTATGCAACTTTCATGTAGTGGTTATTAATACACTCGCATAAACCATACGAAACTCACCTTCGGCTCGTTTCGTATCCCGGTTTATGCTCATGTATTAATAACCATCATTACACGATCGTTGCATAATATACTATTATGATATATTATTCATTTATTCACCTAATGGGACAAGTCCAGCTCAGGTCACCATTAATCACAAATTGTGACAGGGCATAAACGATAAATCATGATTGCTACAAATCAGTATTGATAACTGGTTAAAATTACACAAGTATATACTTATACCAATTTAAAATAGACAGCAATTGAAACCATAGTTTGAACGATGAAACGGATGAAAATTGTTTGAAGTATAGTGTTGCATGGAGTTACTTGAAAGTACAACTTGGATGTTATACTTTCCATTTGCAATATACCTTATGCCTATATAAGTGTATATTAACATTTTTCGATTTATAAATAATTTCAAAAATTGGGTTCAACATCAGAGACGTTTTCCTAGTTATTGTGCAAGAGAAATAAGCATAATATATCTGTATACCTTCTGCCAGAAATCCATTGCAAATCTAATAAACCATATTTCACACTCTCTATATTCAAATCTATGAATTATTGTGGAACTAGTCTCTCCCTTCCTCAGGTTTTCATCTTCCAATCTGCCCGGTTTCCAACAAACTATACAATTTTCACATGACTTGCTGAGTAGAAAGTCTCCAAACCATTTCACACAATCTACATAATTCCTAAAAAAAAAATGGCAAATTATGGTATTTGAATCATTTTCAAAGAGATAAGGAATGCTATTAAAAGTGTTGAAAAGCATTTGGGGCACCTCAGGGAAACTTAAATTTATTTGCAGATGACATCACTTTATTTTAGAACCATACAGATGAAATATCTTTGCAGTTATATTCAACAAGAAATTAAAATAATAATAACCCGATGTTACAACAGTTTACTTGTGTTCAATATATCCAAACTAATATGTTAATATTTAGATGCTAATTGAAGGATGTAACACAAGACTCCATTCATATAAAAAGTATCACCTCCGCCAAATTATTGTGTCTATCATAGATAAATTAAAATTTCAAGTAAATCCATTGATAAATCTTTAAATATTTCATTTCAGAATTAATAATAGCATTTGACATTATTGAGCGTCACAACTGTTTTTGTACGCTGTACGGACAGCACTTCAGAAATCACTATCGGTATAATTTATTTATTCAACAGTGAATATATATAGTGAATATATATTTATAAATTGCAGGTATTCTCTGGCATTGAATAGCATTGGAGCATATATTCAAAAACAACAGAATTCAGAAGTTTTTTGGGATTAACAAAGACTTTGAAAGTGGCGCAGCAATATCAATTTGAAATTTTTAAATGTGACTGCGCCAATCACTGAAATGTTTATAAGGCATAATTCACAACTGGTTTTAATCACATAAGGTTAAAAGGTTATAACCACTCTAGAAACGATATTGATCACATATTTACCAGAACTTTTTTTATTTTCAAACTATATTGAGTTGGTGCTAATTAATTGAGGTTGTACCAGTTATGGCGTTGCAATCTCAATAACCATAGTTAAGCGGTGATTAAAATGAATCAAATCACTCCTAAACATCAAATCATAAATGAAATTGTCAAATAAATTCTGATACAATAACACATCTTTATGAGAAACGTAATGAATTAAGTCTTCATTAACATAACCGAAACCTCTTAACAATTTCAATTTAGGAATTGCTGCTTCTATGTAACTCCACATATAAGTATTGAATATGTTGAGTCAATCTTACAAGTTTACTAAGGGCCAGTTTTACAATATCTGGTCATCAAGCAAAAATTGAAATTCAAAACAACTAGCTCATACAAATAATGATTGATGTTCGAGAAAAAAAAACATTTTGAAAATCACAAACAGTGTCCTACTTGATGTAATCCGAATATTGGAAGAGAAACCTCAAGATGGTATGGTTGTGGCTATATAGAATCAAACCACATATCACACCTGAGGATATAAATAAATACGTCAAGTGTATGTTAACTTTCGGAAACAATATATAGAGTGTTCGGTGGAACCGGTCAAGTTCCATTCATTTTCAAACAGACATAATTCAACTTTTACAAATGGAACCTCCTGTATTTACTACACGTTCCAGCATATCCTCTGGGATTTCTCTTAAAGCTCCACTGATTCTTCGTTTCATGTCTTCTTTAGATGTTGGAGGAGTTTTGTAGACAATCCATTTGATACATTCCAATAAAAAATCCATTTTGTTTAACTCACGCCGCAGGCCCACCCCTACCTATCAATTTTTGATTAAAATGATCGTTGAGGTATTTCCGTACCTCCGTTTCAAAATGTGGTTGCGCATCGTCTTGAAGCCACATTCTAAGTCTTGTTCCTCGTCCAATAAATTCGAAAACTCATGCCGAAGAAATACATATTTCCTTCCAGTGATATGCCTAACCAAAAAAATACAGTTCGCTAACTCTTTTTCGAAAATTCCACTCCAAACATCAAGTGACCGACGCTGTTGATGGTTCACGCAAGGAAAAAATGGAGGGTTTTCCGTTTCATATTATTGCATGTTATGCCGATCCAAATCCCATCATCGGTAAATATATTGAAAAATGATATGAAATTAGAAAACTACACACACAATTGTTAGGAGTCCATATTCACCAGCATCTTCATTCATACACACATAATTAATCAACGACAAAAAAGAAAATTGTGAACAACTACTTGAATGAGAAATTGTTAAGAATACTTTATTTTGCACATTCTGAAGCATTAATTAGATTTGGCTTCATATTTTGGGGAAGTAATGGTTGAAAGTTGAAATATTCAAAATTCAAAAAGGAGTTGTTAGAAGTATTTCTAAATTGAAATGAGGAAAACCTGCTGTGGCATCTTAAAAAAATAAAATTTTGATAATACTAGGTCTATATATTTATGAATGTATTGTTTACCCTTTAAAAATAAATCAAAATTGAAATATTTTAAACTTCTACATTAATTAATGTTTTTCAATTTTCTTTTCACTATCCAAAATTTTGTTTTCAAAACCGGCACATTTTCTCACTTTGAGTATCCTAATACACTGCAAACTTTTAAAGTACTTAATCTTGAAGATCGCCGGTTTATTCCCAAATCAACCTTCAAGTTCGAGATTGTCAATGGGGAAATTGACTGTTCAAACTTATTACAAGAAGTACACTTCTACGCAAATATATTTAGTGAATAGCACAAGACATCCAGCTCTATTTCGTATAAAGTTTTGTTGTACTGATTATGGTTATAATAGTCCTTCGAATAATTCGTAATTTTAATAAAAATAATTTTGATCCTCAATATTCATTGGTATCTCTCAAACATTCATTAAACATTATCTTTTATAGATGATAATGTATCAATTGGTACTCATCATTTTTGTTTTTTCTTTAGTCTAAATTTCGTTTATACTACAGTGATCTATTTTTTTCATATGATAAATATTGTACTTCTTTGTAAATGGTGATATCGTTAAATAAATGAATAGAATAGTTGACCAGGTTGTATAGGTCAACATCCTTTGTGAAACAGACCCTTAGAGCGCATTCCACAAAAGGTCCAAAACGACTGTGACGACCACTATCCCTATGCCACAGCATTGGCTGGTGGTCGTCTTGGACCTAAAGTGGAATGCTCCCTTGGTAATAGGCACAAGTCTTTAGTTTATTCATAAAAATGTATATTTAGAAGTAGGTCTACTCATGAATAGACTGGTATTATGTTATTATTATTATACTTGAAATTTACCTATGAATATCTCTAGTGGAAAAGTCAGGAAAATTCTCTTTCAAACAATCAAACGGCCTTGTATTTCGATTTGGATTCCAATGGTATGACTGTTTAATAGCTTCTTTCATTGATTCTTTATTGAGCTTCCATAATTTCAAAGAATGGTCCATACCACAAGACATTATTCTATTACCCAGTAAATCAAAATCCTGAAAAATATAAATATCACATATCTTGTTGCATCAAAATTTTCATACACTCACTGCACTCAATACCTCATCCCTATGGCCTTCAACACCACCAAAAATGGCAATACACACATCACTTTTTATATTCCACAACCTGAGTGAATGGTCTTTTGACACTGACAAAAGCAGATTGGGATCCTTCGGATGGAACTTCAATTCATTTATTGCATGACCATGTCCTATGTAATGCCTGATACAACTCATTGTGGCCTGATTTAAAATACGAATGACTCCTCTAGAACCTGCCACTGCTAATAGGGGCTTTCCTAGGTCTTCGTCAAATGACCAAGCACAGGTATAAAAGTTTTCATCAAGCTAAAAAGTGGATATTGAGTGTATAGAACAATAAATTTATACTTATAACACTTACATCTGGATCTGCATAGCACTGTATCAATTTGATACCATTTCCCTCAGGACATTCATATATGGTTACTCTATTGCTTCCGACAGCTGCAAATATGAATGGCTGTCCTTCTTTGAGGTGATGGTTGAACTGGGCGCCAAAAAGTGGCTGCCCATGATCTTCCTTTATGCTACATCTACAACATACAGAAAGTAGAGAAAAAAAATAATGATTTAGTTACTTACGAGAATTTATAAATTGGTTTCAAAATCTTGGGAGTACCGCTGCTGAAACGATTTTTACGTTTTCGGCCTTTGCGACTTCTGTTTGTTGGGGTAGCACTCCTCGATGTGTTGTCTGTTGTTGAAGTACTGCCAATGCTAGAGGTTTCATCCTACGAAATATTTGTGGAGTTATCAGTAATGAATGCAGGACCTGTCAAAATATGTTAACCTGCCACCAGAATTGAAAAAATAGTCAAGTTTTGGTTAGAATGCACCGTCATGCTCACTTCACTCAACAATTCATTCCAGCAAATGATATCATTTTTCATGAAACTTGTTTTGAAATTCCAAGATGAAAATATTGTTTGCAATTCCTGGCGTTGAAAACAAATTTTCGACCTGAAACGTTGCTGAATTTCAAGGTGGGTTTTAATGAAAAATAGAAATGTGTTGGAAAAAAGGCCAAATAAGGTGGAATGTGGTTTATATAACATGTTGATAAAGAATGAAGGTAATTCCTGGATTTTATTTCCAAAGGGTGCGGTAAAATTCTATTTATCGGACGCCACCTGTTTTTTGTAAATTTTTTTTTTCAACTTACGTATTTCGGTCTCCTGAACAAAATATTCTTATGAAAATTTTGGCGGTCTCAACTAGTTTCGGAGATACGGCCCCCCAAAGACAGGAAAACGGGGTCGATGCTTATGTTTGTTTTTCAGCCAATTCCGCTCGAAATTCCTCCTTCTTTATATCAGCACAATATGCACATTCTGTTCCACCTTCTTCATCACTTTTCAACCGAATTAAAAGCATTTTTCGCTGCAAGATTGAAAAATATATCCTGATAGGAAAGTGAGGTTAACAAAACAGTCGAACGCGCAAGGCATGTTGTTAACCTCATTTTCCTATCAGGATATATTTTTCAATCTTGCATCGAATAATGCTATTAATTCGGTTGAAAAGTGATGAGGAAGGTGGAACAGAATGTGCATATTGTGCTGATATAAAGAAGGAGGAATTTCGAGCGGAATTGGCTGAAAAACAAACATAAGCGTCAAGCCCGTTTTTCTGTCTTTGGGGGGCCGTATCTCCGAAACTAGTTGAGACCGCCAAAATTTTCATAAGAATATTTTGTTCAGGAGACCGAAATACGTAAGTTGAAAAAAAAAAATTTCAAAAAACAGGTGGCGTCCGATAAATAGAATTTTACCAAGGGTGCGGCGGCAAGATAACATATTTTCAAACAAAAACTACAGAAACCAAAGATACCCCTTCATCTCCTGAGTCCTCCTCATGATTGGAAAGATCTTCCTTGGGAGTGAATCTACATTTTTCCTGAATTTTTTCTTTCATTATAGGATTTTGTTGGTATGTAGTATGTACTGGATACACTGAGTTGAAAAGTAAAATAAAAATCGAATGAAACTTCTTCGGTGTCTCCAAGCTCCGGATCCGGAACGCAAAAGTGCAAAACAAAAACGGTAAACGGTGGCTTAAATTCTGAAATTCCCACGTTCTTCTTCTTCTTAGTTTCATTTCTTGGTTTCTGACTCCTCTCGCTCCTCTCACACTGGCCACGTTTACACCGTGCGCCAATTTGGTATTCTGACCAAGTTGACCACACCAAATTCAGACTAAGTCAAAAGTCAATAAGTTATTGCCTGTTTACACCATCTTCAATTAGTAAACAGTATGGTTCTTATTTGGTAAGCATACCAAAGAACATGACAGAAGTATAAACAGGTTTGCAACTCTGCTGTAAGCTGTAACTCATACTTTTTGACATGAAAACATCAAATAACTCATGGATTAGAATCAGAAATAGTAAACATTAGATTTGGATTTGATATATATGGTTATGTACGAGTTGATAATGAAAAATGGATTTGAGAGTAAGGGCAATTGTAGTACATTGGCAAATGATGAATTGTGAAAGAAAGGCGAGATTGTCAAAAATTATAAGGCTTCATAGAAGGAATATGAGAAAATATCAGGAGTTGAGACTAAAACAGGTAAGGAAAATGATAATAAAATGAATGATGAACAACGAAATACACAGAGCTAGGACTTATGCTTAGCAAAGATTCAAACCAAATTTTGCAACTTGCGGATAGTCAAGACCGTAGGTGTTTACACCATCGGGAGCATCCCGTTCTACCCACATTTCGTAACACCCACAGTGCATAGTGCATAACACCCAAAGTGCGTAACACCCAAATGTCATAGCACCCAAATTTCGTTATGCTCACACTCACCGAACATACCCGAATGATGCGCTGTTGCCAAATTCATCCTTCTTTTAGGTTAGGTTAGTTAGGTTAAGTTAGATTGGGTTAACAGGAAATTGCAGAATATCCGGTAAATTTTGCAACAGTGCATCATTCGGGTATTTTCGGAGAGTGTGGGCATAACGAAATTTGGGTGTTATGACATTTGGGAGTTACGCAGTTTGGGTGTTATGCACTGTGGGTGTTACGAAATGTGAGTGTTACGCAGCGCACCCACACCATCTTGGTCACTTAACTATTTTGGTCTGGTACGCAACAATTTTGGGTACCAAACCAAGAGGGTCACCAGCATAGATATCTATGAGTACATATATATAATATGATTTCTATGGTCACCAGACTAAGTGTACTGTTTACACCAAGATGACCAAGACGATTTGGTTAAAATAGAGTCATTAGGGTCAATTGCACCGCTTCAACTCAGCAGAGATTCAACTAAGCTTGGCTCAATCTCTGAGGAACAAGGAAGCTGATTGGCAAATCCATAGCAACAAAGCCTGGCTTAGATAAAGCACAACTCAAGAAAAGCGGTGCAACTGGCCCTTAGTCAGCTCACCAAGCGACGGTGTAAACGTGGCCACTCTCACGTTTGATCCAAAACAAATCTTCTTCTGGGTTGTGTTTAAAATGTTTAGAAACTACACACGGTGCGTATGGGTGTTTGAAAACAATATATATTTGAAAATCGTTCGAGACTACGGGTGAAACATGACGTCACACCCTAGTACCCTCCATAGAAATAATAATAAATCTGATCGTCCTACGATCGGATTACGGATCTGTCTGAATCCAGCCTTGGGCGGAAGTCCCACAGAAAATACTATCATCCACGACAACCCACCTTCAACTAGTACAATCGACAAAAATAACGGCTGGCAGTCTCACAGCCATCATCCACTGCCCCATCACAGCAAGCGACCACACCTCTACGGGCTTCCAATAATCAATCCACAAGACGGACGTACCTCTCAGGCCGATCATCAGCTCCAGGAACTCAGCAACCCACAGGCTCGCGAAATTTCTACTTTCAATCCTACAGCCACTACAAGGAAACTCCTCGTCCTTTGTGAAGAACGCCAGACAATTATGTTGGAATCTTATTAACATAATCAAAACTTTTTGTAAAGTCTGGTGGGGATCAGATCCCGAAACAATAATGTTGCCAGCATTCAATGGTGTGGTACGGTCACATTTAGATTATGGATCAATTATATACAAGGCCCACCTAATATTTTGGGCTGTATGAAATAAACACCAAGGAATGTTATATTAGCAGAAGCAGGGACTGTTAATCTCCAAACACGAAGACAATGGTAAATACATACATTCATTTTAAAACGGAAAGATTATAACCCCCCTTTGATAGAAATACTGAAAGTGATCAACATATTATGTCAGGATAAATATGATTACAGGAAAACTAAATAGATTTTCTATTTGATAGAAGCATTTCAGACATGAAAAAATGCAAACAATAGATTTGGTAGACATAAGATTGAGGAAATGTGATATAACAAGTGACAAATCATTTTTAACCTTTGTAGAAAAATATTATGATGATTATAACTTAGTATACACAGACACATCCAAAAATAAGGATAAGGTTGGGTTGGGAATATATATGACTAAATATGATTACTCATTTTCTTCCAGACTGCATGATTTCATAAATATTTTGTAATGCAGCGATATATAAAGGTGGGTATACAAACCTGTTTGAATAAAGGTTCCAAAAAAAATTTTATATTTACAGACTCGAGAAGTGATTTAGATAGGATCAATAACACAGACTTTAATGTGAATATTGAATATATTACATTAAAAATAAAAGAGTTATTACGTACAGCAAACGATGAAAATATTACATTCAAATTTGCATGGATACCAGGGCACAGCAACATTAAAAATAGACAAACATAACTTCTACACCTGAAACAAAAAATTCACAAAACAATTTATGGTCATTGGAAACAAAATATTCAACTTGAAGGTGAATCATATTTTGGAATCCATACAGAATTTCCAATTGCCCAATGGTACTGGCATATGCCAGCATTGGAGAGACGACATATAGCAGGTATGACCAAAGTACATTTATATAGAATAGGAGTAAGCGATTCCCCATATTTTGACTGTGGGAACTTAGAAACACTCAATCATATATTTTTTTAATGCTCTATCATTGAATATGTTTACAGTTCTGCGAAATTTAAATACTACTAATATAACACTATTATGCAAATTCATGACACAGAATCAAATTATAAAAGGGGGAAGGGAAACCCTACCTCATCCTGGCATTTTTCATTTCACTTCCTATCTACACTTTTGTTTGTTTTCTGTAAAACCTACACAGCGTAACGTCGAGCAACGACTGACACAAGAAACCACAAAATTATAGCCGTATTCGGGTTCACAACAAAAACAGTTCAGGAACGGTTCGAAATAGTTGGACTGTTGAGGCGTGAAGGGTTTGTCGCGAATATATCTACATTAATGGGGAAGATGACCCAAAGCTTTTAGTAGGTGGCAGCACAACTGCATGTGCCTAACGAGTGATTTTGCAGGTTATGTTTTATTTTTATTTTAATGAATATTTTCAAAAGATACTTAAGAATCATAAGGATGTTTTCTCCAACCAATAGATATGGATGCTTGTCTGTACCAGAACTGAAATGTTTGTTGAGGGAACGTGGTGGATCCCTCAAAAAAAAAAAGATCTGAGTGAACGGTTAAAAATTCAAACTGATTACAGAGGTGTTTCGTTAAAACTCATCATAATAACCATCTACTAGCCCTGCTACGTTCTTTTGTAAGTGACTGGAGCATAATCTAGAATATTCAGGAGCCTGAAAGCTCTTTCTTTTCAGGGCTACTCCCCACTGCTTTTTCAGTTTAGTTTCTTTTGGAAATAAATGCGTACCTACATTTTTACATCCGAATGCACTACATAAGACCATTTTATGTCGATTTCAAATCTTTATTCTTAATAATTATTGCAAAGAAGGGATGTTTAATGTTTTGAATTGTTGTCATTTGACTTGAGAGGCTGTCAAAGGTACATGCAGTGGTTGCGCTCCTAGTGGTAGAGTTTTGCAGCCGTCATCCCCATTGGGTGGGTGACTATTTTTGACTGTCCTAGAACAGTATTTATTGCGAACCCGAATACGGCTTATATAGTAGACAGCCAACTTGAAGCAGGATTGTACCAACGTTGGTATATAGGATATGAACGTTGGATTGTACTACACAAGACGGAATGCTTTCCCGACGAAACTTCTGTTGCATAAGGCTGAATTCAGACAGATCTGAAATCCTGTCGTACGACGATCCGATAGCTTTCTGATTGGTCTAAATTTTAATTAAGACCAATCAGAAAGCTATCTCATCGTCGTACGATCGGATTTCGGATCTGTCTGAATCCAGCCTAACTATGGCACAGCATAATTGTTAGGGTATGCTGTGACTATGGTTATGCAATGAGAGTCAGCTGGTCAAATGCACCTCTACAGGAAGCAACGACCAACCAAACTAAAAAGAAGAAGAAGAAGACTTATGCTATATATATAACCTCAATATCTATATAACCTCAATATATTTAATGTACATGTCACTGATTCTTATGGAATTTGGGCCGTTTTGTGTTTTCAGTTTAATTCGGAATGTTTTTACTCTTTTAGACAGGTGAAAAATGCCAGGAAGTAGAGTATTTCTTCCGTGTAGGAGTCTGGGATATGTAAGCAATCACATTCCTTTACAAGTAAGGTACATAAAGAGCAGGCAAGAGAATCTTATTGTAACGTGCGTGGGAAAGTCCTTCCACACTTATGGAATATCCCATTTCGGACTTTTAAGCGTGAGCCGTTTGCATTCTGGGGATATAACGTGCCTAGCAGCTGACACCTACCATGTTTACACAGCCTGTGATAAAGTGATATATGCATGGCGAAGAGGAACGGAACTCCAACATACTTACAGAGGCCATATGAAAGATGTACATCTCATGATTCCTTTTGGGCCTCATTTGATATCTGTTGATAGAAGTAGTAAAGTGAAGATATGGGATATTAAAGATGAGTCTGTCTATGCCGAATTAACCTTCAGCAGTGAGGGATTTGGAATAAGTGCCATACTCCATCCTAGTACTTATATTAATCAGGTTCTATTTGGAAGTGATAATGGAGAAATGCAGTTGTGGGATATTGAATCACTTAATTGTGAAAAGTACTTTGATAGTTGGAGAGCATCCATTACTTGTCTGGAGCAGTCCCCTGCACTTGATGTTGTGGCAGTTGGTCTTAGCACAGGTAGAATCATTCTCTTCAACATTAAATATAAAGAAACTATTATGGAGTTTACTCAGGACTGGGGTTTGGTAACATCAATTTCCTTCAGATCAGATGTTAATAACATTATGGCCACAGGCAGTGTCTGTGGTCACATTGTGTTCTGGAATTTGGATGAAAGGAGGGTCTCCAGTCAGCTGTTATCTGCCCATGATGGTGCTGTAACAGGAATGGTGTGCCTTTCAAGGGAACCTTTGATCTTGACTTCATCTCCTGATAACACGTTGAAACTGTGGATTTTTGACATGACAGACGGTGGTGCCAGGTTGTTGAAAATCAGAGAAGGTAGGGAATGTTTCAGAATAGCAATAAGAAAGTAATTTTTCAAAAATATAATTTTGTTAAATTTCTAATAACTTTTTGATATCTCTAAATGAACAAGGGACATGAAACTTCAAGTAATTAAAATATTGAAATAAAAGATTTTATTGATTTGATTATTTTCGTAATATGAATATTTCAAGTGTCTCCTAACTCTTCGAAGAGTGAAATACATTCATCAGAATGATTTGATCAAGTTTGTATTTTGAATCGTGGTTGTGAATTACAATCTTCTATTGAGATGGTCAGCAGAATATTTTCTCATTTATTTGTTTTCCATAAAATGACCCTCCTTAGCTTTCCTTCGAAGTGGACTCATTTATAAAACAGAAAATTCTTATTACATTTTCACCTTGCAATGTTTTATGTATGCTAGTCGAAACAATACCTGAAATGGAAAACTTTTGCGAATATCCTGAGACCCACCAACTAACTTAAAAAACTCACTTCATCATAATATTATCATTTATTACAATAACCCAGATGAAATGATGCAAGTCAGATATCAAAAAGCATTTTATGTCAAGGTAAAAACCTTCCTTTCAAAAATAGTTCCTTTATGTACCAGCTGAGGTCCTCTGCCTTTATCATAGTAGTTTGTTATTGTATCTGCAGTATTAATATTTGGAAAAATACAAAAATTCAATTTGAATTTTTATTGTATGAGAGTAGTGAATTTTGGAAAACAAAATCTGCTGGTTTCTATGGATAATATGAATCTTGCTCTGTGCAGTCGTCGAGATCTCGTTGCAAACAAAGGGAGGGGGAATAAAATAAAAAAAAGTGTTATCTCGGTTCGTAATAATCTTGGAAAAAAAGTCAGTTTGGCAAATTTCGTAGAAAAATCGCATTTTTCCAATGCATTTTGATACGACCACATTTTCCTCATTGTTTTTTAGTTTGAATAACGTTGTTTTTTTGACGCCATTTTTGAAGGTATCACATTGCAAAACAAAAATCGATTTTATAAAAATGACAAGTTGTAAATCAACTCTTCGACTATCCAAAACCATTTCGTTTATTCACAGGTCAACTTTTCCAAATTTAATAACAATAATATAAACATTGTTTGCACTTTTTTTATCATTAGGTGTACATTCTGGAACACTATCTAATGATACTACAGTTCTGTCAAAGACCTTGAAATATTAACTACACCCTCAATTTATATTCGAGTATTGTATATATATATATATATATATATATATATATGTTTTTTTCATTTCAAATAGAATTATAGTTTTCACAATCCACTACCGATGTATTGAAATACAAATTGCACTCCTCTCGTAACGGAACCTTTCTATGGGAGTGTGCTTTGGAGGACTTGGAATTTGTTGTCAGAATTTTGTTTCCAGGGTTTAATTTCTAGTATTTCGTGGTTTATTTGATTGGACTATTTTTCGTGAAACAGATCAATGAAAGTATTTTCTGGTCTAGATATAGAATGTCAGTATCGTTTTCATCATAATTGCAGAGTAGGAATCTTGTTTAATTCAAATCGGTAGAGCGAATAAAGTTCCGAAATAAAAAAAAAAATGTTAACAGTATAAAATTGAAGTTTGGAGTAGAGATAAAATTGAAAACTGAGAGTTCTGTTCGAAAAAAGACGGAATGTGTGGGAATGTAATTCAAAATTTTCTATTTGACAGGTCTAGAAGAGCATTTTTCAACTTATTTAACGAGAAATCACAACAACCGGATAATGTTTGATAGGTTATTTTTTATTCATAAAAAAACAAAAATGTCATTACAACAAACAGTTCAAATATTCTCATTCAGTTTTTGAATTTACAAATATATACTATCGCCAAATTTTAAATATCGGCCGAAGGATAATTGAGATATTCATGAAAATTCTTTTTTTTTATTTTGACACCCTGTATCTTGAAAACCAAGCATTATCGGACCTATGTTTGTAAAAACTTTTTATCTTTGAATTACACAAAGAATTACCCCTTTGATTTTGGCCACGTGCGTTACACCCTGTATAGAAAAGATATTATGATAAAAAATCATGCAAAGGACTCGAAGCTTCAAACTCTTATCATAATTATCACAAATATCTAATTCAGTAACCCACTAAATTAATTTTTGAAAGTTTATTTTCTATTCCCTACCTGATATAATTGCCAATCTTCTGAGTATTGATTATTGAAACTGTTCGATATTTGATAGTGCAGTATGACTTTTCATAACAGTTTCATAGGCCAAACAGCAGTGCCAATTTTTCACGGTCTACCTGTGAAAGAGGAAATACCTGAAGCTAAAACAATATACGCGCTACAGGGTAAAACCCAGAGTTTGCGTTTGCGATTATTACAGGCTGCATCTATTACTTATAAAAACCTCACCAAAATTACAGAAATCAAGAAGGCATCGTTTCAAATGATATATGGTGACTAACAACTCGCATGAATGTTATCATTAAATATATCCAGTCGTGAATTGGAGAATCATCATTATGTACAAGGATTTACTGTTTGAGCTTTTCATTTACGGCGTATCTATTATTATTATTATTTCAATTTATTTCAGGTCATGCTGCAGCTCCTTCCTCCGTCCGATTTCATGGTGCAAACGGGCATAACATTCTGAGTTGTGCGGGAGATTCTACTTTGAGGATATTCAACACCCAAACGGAGCAGTTCAACAAAAGCTTGGGAAAAGCATCCTACAACCGAAAAATCAGTAAAAAGCGCGGTAGAGCAGTTCAGGATCCCCTCATAATGCCTCCGATAACACAGTTCACTTCCGAGACCACTAGAGAAAAGGAATGGGACAACATCGCTGCCATCCATTCAGGTATCGCCTTGGTGACGACTTGGTCATACGATAAAGTGAAGATGGGAGAGTTGAAGTTGTTGCCAGAGCGGTTCCAGAAAAAGAATTTGGACGTAAATTTGGAAGTGGTTGCAACCTGTCTTTGTCTCTCGCACTGTGGGAATTTTGTGATTGTCGGATACAGTACAGGACATGTGGATAGGTAGGAACTTGGTAAAGAGACAATTAGTGAACTTTTTTTTCGTTCAAGACAGTATTAGTTTTTCAATCATACTTAGCATGATCAAAGTCCCCTATTTTCAGATTCAATATGCAGTCAGGCATATGGAGAGACACATATGGAAATCCAAAGGCACACGAAGGCTATGTACGGGGAGTAGCAACAGATAACTTGAACCGGATTGTGATAACTGGCAGTAGTGATTGTAAAGTGAAATTTTGGAGGTTTAAAAACAAAGGTATGTCTATATTTTACATTTTCATCATTTCATGTACAAAATTGTTATTACTAATAATTGAACTAACAATTTTTTTACTGAATATATCGCTTATGATATATTACATAATAATAGTAACGTGCCCCGTGACTCCAATCTTCCAAATTTTTAATCACCTCTTTCGATTTTTTTGTGGACTTCTATTCAATCTTGGTTTCAGCTCTTATTTGTGTGCTAGTTTTTAATGTGGATTCAGATTTTTATAAGCCAACTTGTATCCCTCTATCTTTTGATTGTAAGTTATTTCCAAGTGAAAATGCCATCTGCTGGTATCAGCTTGAAGGATTTCAAGTGTGGTCAATGCTAGGTGGTAGAAATGCTCTATTGGAGCCGAATGCTTCAGGAGAAAAAGTTGATACTGAACCTGAAAGCAAGGGTAAGTGGTATTTATCACTAAGTAGTTGAACTACCTGTAAAGTTATTCCTGAGATTAAAATAAATTTTTAGTTGAACCCTTCATGAATCTTCGACTTTTTACAAATATGGTAGTCCTGAGAGATGTGTTGTAGATCCATATGAATGTCAGTACACTGGAGAGTTCGTAAACATTTTCAGTGGAGGTTTTCACGGATGGTGAGTATGCGAAGTTGTTATTCTGGGAATTTAGCCGTTGGTTTGTCGGTATTGAGTTTCGACGTGCCAAAATCTCAGTTGACATTTTGAAGAATGTTACTGCTCCATCTTGGTGCTAGCAACTGTTGTTCGAAAAACTGGCAGAAGTTAGGTGAGGGCTGATCTTTATTATATGAGTGCTGAGCTCTCACTCTGTTGAACATATCCCCCTTCTTGAAAACAACACGTCTTCATATTCATACACAGATAGTGAAGTTAAAATTTTATGGATTCAAAAATATCTCTGCATGAATCATAGAGCCTAAGATTCGTACCGCATGTTTTTCCAATTTAAAAGCTCGCTCAGCTTCCGAGGCACATCTCAAGTGCATTATAGCATACTTCATACATAAAGTTGTCTCGACTTTCTGACTGCAGTGCTCAGACATTACTGCTGAGTCATAACACATTTTAGGCAATTAGTGTTCTTTGGCACAAATGAAGGCAAAGATGTTGACAAAGTCCTAGAGCAATTGAATGTACCTTGCCAATCTGAAGATAACACTAACAAAACTATTCTCCAAGTAAAGCAGTCAGTTCTAGTTTCATTCAAGAGTGAAGAACATTGTCATAGAAAAACTAAAGCTGAAAAAGGTAATTGTCACAACCGAATGTTTTATAGAAGGCCGAAAGCGAAAAATATATATAAATGAAGACGTATCAAAAGAAATAAGTCTTGTTTAATAAACCAAAAAAATTGAAATCCGAAAAAAATTTCAAATTTGTATGGATAAAAAATGGGCAGATAGTCCCTTGCAAGTTGAGGAACTGCTGAATATGGAGAGAGTGGTATAATAAGATAATCCATCTATTTGATTTCTTATGGTAGTTACGATGTACAGTGACGTGCACAGCTACCGCTGTGGTAATATGGACAGAAAAAAATATCTAAAATCTGACTATTATGTACCTAAATGCTAGATCCATTAAAACCAAACTTGATGAACTCGAAATCTTACTCAATGAGGTTGGAGATATGAGTATCCTTATTGTATCTGAAACTTGGATGACAAATATTTTAGTTTGCCTAGATTCAATGCTGTGTGCAAGCTGAAAAAATCGAAGAGGAGGGTCTGCTATCTTTATACGAGACACAATTGAATACAACACCATTAAAATTGTCGATCAGAAAAATTGGTCATATACTCTAATATATACTAGAAATTTCAAAAAATACCATGGAAGTATTTATAATCCACCATCAAGAAATAACCAACATTTCCTAGACTTTCTGGATGAAGAACTAGCAACCCTCACAAACAAGGAAGTGATTATCATGGGTGATGTCAATATCAACATTAAAGATGACCCCAGCTCAGTGTCTTACTATAAAGATATTTTTGTCACTAATATTCCAACTATTGAACGAAAATGTACCTTCACGAAAAACTCAACATTTACAAACATTGATTGATCATATTTTAATCAGCTCCAGCATGGAACCCCTATCAATCTCTCAATAATTGGGAATAGCTTAAGTGATCACTAACTGCAAATTCTCAGGATTGAAACAAAGATCTCCTAAAAACTTCCTGACAAATTTTATATTAAGAAAATTATAGACATAGGGCAGATAAAGCAGGATCTTCTAGTGGAAGATGAAAATTTCCAGATGAACCTTGATCTTGATGAAAATTATAACAAAATAGAAAATTGTTTTCCTAATAACACAAACTATTAAACGATGAGATTGGAACCTTTGGTGTAAAAGTTGAAACTTTTCCTAGAAAGCATAAAGCGGCCCAAAATTCTGTAAAGCAGATAAGAGCTGCAAAGAAAAAGCTTTATGAGGGAAAATTTGCAGAAACAAATGGAGATCAAAAAGAACTTGGACAATTGTCAATAATATAATGTAAATAAGCCGGCAAGCAATGGAGACCATATCTTGGGGAAAACCTTACTTTAACTCCAGCACAATATGGCTTTCGCAGATCGAACGATACCTGTAGTTCTGCTGTTGACTTGATATCCGAAATTCAGATGAAAATTGGCAAGAATAGCAGAAGCGCTTTCGTGTCTCTTGATCTGTGTAAGGCCTTTGACACACCATAGGATCACTTCAAAAGCCTAATTTGATTGGTGTCCAGGGTGATTATGCCACATGGTTTGAGGAATATCTGTCCCACAGAAAGCAATTTGTCCATCTTGGTACATATGGAAGTCGGAAGAGAAATATTACATGTGGTGTACCACAGATCTGTTGGGGGTCCTTTCCTTTTCCTGACCTATATAAATTCACTGACAAACTCAGACATTACAGGAGATTGTATGCAGATGACACAACAATTGTATATTTTTGTGATTCATGTGGTGCAATCGCTTTAAACATCAGGAAGGACCTCAGATGTTTGGCCGAGTGGCTGTCATTCCATAAGTTGATACTTAATATTGAAAAATCATCCTTCATATGGATTAATAAATGTAGGATAAATGCTGATATCCAAAATGAAATATCATTCAAAAACAATTCCTTGTAGAGAAATTAAGTTTCCTGATATTATCATTGACGAAAACCCAAAGTAGTGTTAACATATTGAACATGTTAGGAGAAAAATTGTGGGTCCTGTGGGTATCCTTCAAAGATTAAGACATTTGATTTCAAAAAATCTATTACGCTTCAAAATAAAGCTATAAGAATCTGTATAACTTACAGTTCAGATATATAATACATCTGATCTGCACAATGTATTCAACATTAGTTCTTCCTTGATTAAAAAGGTAGTTTCCCCCTCTCGTTCTCAGAAATAATTTTGCAGGTACTTCTTCAGATCCTTAGCCTGTTAGGAATATCACTGACCGTAGTTATCGGGTTCTATATCAATTTCTTCTGAGGATGCTAACTTGGTTAGAAAAACATGAAGTGCGAGCCATATCAATTTGGTTTGGGTAATTATAGATTTCTTTAATATTTCACCAAAGATTTCAACCTACTTGACCGGGTGGAAGTAACAGATTTTTCGGACCAATTGTATACTTCTCCAAAGAGTACCTATACCCTATACATTTTCGTCAGTCTCACTATAAAACGTATTCAAATTGTCATGGGTATACTTCATGATTTTCATTACAATTTTTTGCAATATATTCGGCTAAGTTGAAACGGTATAACTTCATGATTTTTGTACCTTGTTATTACAAATTCTGGGTTTTTCATGAAGTACCACGGAGCGCGTAATTTTTTTGTAGATTACTATTTCTTTAATCTTCAGTTACTTCCCGTTTCAATGACAGAATGAAAAATTTGGTACAAAAAATCTGTCACTGCCGCCAGGTGATTATTGACAACTATGTATGAGTAAATAATCCACCTTGAAATCAAAACAATAATGTTATGTTCTCTTTTTCAATCAGGTACCGTTTCACTAACAACCCTAGCCTTGGAAGAACCAGTAAGTTTCTTCCGCTCTCACAGAGAAAGTTCAATGCTTGCCGTTGCATTGGAAGACTTTTCCATCAACATTGTAGACTACGACACACGCCGAATAGTCAGAATATTTCTCGGACACACAGGCCAACTGACAGACGCCACCTTCAGTCCTGACTCGAGGTGGCTGGTGACCACCTCCATGGACTGTTCTATCCGGACCTGGGACATCCCCTCCGGGCAGCTCGTCGATCAGTTTCTTTTCGATGACGCATGCGTGTCCCTCAATATGTCCCCTACAGGCGAGATTTTGGCAACAGCGCACGTTGGCCATTTGGGATTATTCCTGTGGACCAACAAGACACTGTACACCAAAATAACCTTGAAAGCCTTGTCTCCCACTGATGAGATGCCGCTTGTTACTTTACCAGAGAGTCGGCAAGAAGCTGTAGAAGAAGATGAAGTTAGAGAAGAAGAAGATGAATTTGTGTCTCCAGAGCAGATCAGCAAAGATCTCATTACTCTCTCGGGACTTTCCACTTCTCGTTGGCAAAACCTACTTGATATCGACGTTATCAAGAAAAGGAACAAGCCCAAGGAGCCTCCCAAAGCTCCAAAAGCAGCACCCTTCTTCCTCCCTACCGTTTCGTCCTTGAATAACATCCAGTTTGACGTAAGTGCAGAGCTAAGTGAAAATAGCAGACTATTGAAACCCTTGAGCTTAGTGAATTTGTCTGAATTCGGAAAGCTACTCGATAAGTCCAACGAAACCAATAGCTTCGAGGCAGTTATTTATAAACTAAAAACTTTCGGTCCTTCTATGATAGACTTTGAAATTAAGACTCTTTCTCCAGAAGGGGGTGGCTCAGTGGAAGTCATGTTACAGTTTTTGAAATGCATAGAGTTCATGTTGAAATCGAATCAGGATTTTGAGTTAGGGGAGGCTTATTTAAGTGTATTCTTGCAAGGTCACGGAAAGTTTATAGCACAAACTAAGTTGCTGAGGGACTATTTACCGAACATTCAGAGCTGTCAAAGTGTGGGGTGGGAGAAATTGCAGAATAAATTGTTTTATTGTAAAGCTGTTACTCAACATCTTAAAAAAACTTAGTTTTATTACATGACGGAAAATAAAAAATATTATTTTAATTTTGTTCATTACCTCTCCTGTTATAACTTATACCCCCCAAACAAGTAATATCTGTCATAAACAGGCTTGTTGTGTACATGCAACATGTCTAAAACCTCTCGTATTTTTACTGAACCACATTCGAAATCTCCGTAAAATAGTTTTCTTGTCAATATCGCTTCCGCGTAACTTTGATATCTTTCTGATATTCCTGATAGCCAATGAAAAATGTACTTCATATCAGAAATCACGAAGTGCCACGTGGCAGTGCAATTCTAAGCGTCATCTCCGAAATCAAGCCATGATTTTTTGCAAAGAAAGTCAATTTGAATGCTAATGGTTCCTAAGTGGGGCCAAAAAGTCGAAAAAATAACGATTCCAGGTCTCACAAATATATAGCTACGATAACGGAGTTATCGAATACTGCCTAGTTGCTAGAGTTGTTGAAGGTAATTCTGTATTATTTAGGTGGTCTTAATAGAGAAACGTAATAGGCGCGATAGTTCCTTATTTCATCTGCGAATAAAAGTGATACAAAGAAGGGTGTTTACACTTGCGATAGCGTTTGCTTCGTGCTCTTTTGAAACCGCAATTTATAATCTTTTACAACCTGGAGTAAAAACTGCTTCTGGTCTTCATTTTCTGTTCTTTGTTACGTGTTTTATTGACTAAGTTTGGTTTGAGGGTATGCTCCGACTAAATAACCCAGTGGAGTCGGGGGTGGATTCAAAAAAAATATTTACATATATATCTATAACAATTATTGTGAATAATTCATGGGCGCCAAGTGATTTGATATAAACATACCCTTCGGCAAGAAAACTCCTAAAATCACTAAATTATTTATTAACCAAGACAACAAAGTCACACTCCAAACTAAGCGTTAGAAAAAAAATGATCAAGGTTGAATCATAATGCTTTTACTCTCGAGAGTGCCGCTACGATAGAGATAATGTAAAAAAACTATACCTAACTTAACCTAAGTAGGGTTTCAACAAACAATCGTGTTGCAGTAATCGGGAAAAACTCTGTAACTCAATTTCACTAAAAATTATGTCTATCATTCACTAGTTTCCTCTCGAACTGATATTCAATGTTCATTTGCAAAAATCGGATAAGAAGGAATAAACAAACTCAGGCAAAAAAGATATCCACTAGGTGGTACTTATCACTTTCGTGGAGCCTCCAAGGACTTGAACCATGGAAGATTATATTCGATTCAGCTTTTTATTCTCGGTGGTTCAACTGGGCACTTTTACAATTCCTTAAAATTCCAACAGCATTCAGCTCGGTTCAAATCTAAACCAGATAACGCCTGAAATTATGTTAATAGTTTCAACACTGCCGATGCCGATTCACAGAGAAATAACTAAAAACTCACCTTTGTGCCTGATTCCCGATGCAAAACAAAGGCGTTTAAAATAATATCCTAACGAAATACCAAATCCACAATGAATATGCTCAGAAGACGATGGTCAAACACATCCAAAATACCATATCACATCGCCTGCATAAGTGAGAAAGTGAAAAAGCCGTTTTAAACGAATTTTCAAATGAAGTTCACTATCCACAAAGTATTTCAACTGCGAACCAGCTACACATTTTTCCAATCGACAATTCCCTCGCGATTCTTTTTTTTCCCAGCGGCCCGATAAAAACAAACAGTGAATGAAAACGATAAACTCAGAATATAGGGCGATTCGGAACGTAGGAATAATATGAACGACTAGAAAAAACGTATCATCTTTATAGTCACCAATGAGTTTGATAGCTCTCTCAGCTGCATCATTCACAACTTTGAGTTTGTTTACAAAATTAAAAATTTTAATGGTTCACCATTTCATTACCAGCGGCGTTAGCTACTTCTTTGTCTATACTCTAATACTTTGCATTGTTTGTTCATCATATATCATTATTTCACCTCCAAATATTAAATACAACCACTTATACCGACACCCGCCGAATATATGTGATAATTGTTGGAGGAATTTTCATCAAATAACCGTTAAGTCTTTGAATATTCGTCCAAAAACAAGGGAGATATAAAGACATTTGTTGAGCGTCCGGGTGATTCTAATTTTATCATGAGTTAGCGAAAATATCAATTAGAGCTCAATATCTCTTACAGGAATTAATTTTCGAAAAACCGTGAATACCTTTTTCGTGGGAATTTTCATGAGTTTATTCCTATACATCTCATCGAAATTTTCAACCCCTTCCAAGGTATTGATATATACCCATACCGATTTTCCGGGAATGTTCACCATTTTCCATAGTACTGGCGTGCAGAACAATTTTTTCTCTCGAAGTACCGTTCAAAAATTACCCGTGTAACAAAAATCATTCATATTGGATTTACCCTAAAAGCACAATTACGTACCTGGGACGTAACAGTAAAAATAAAGGCCATATCGGACCAAAATATTTCAGGTATATAAACAACTGACCCTAGCATTAGATTTAGTATCAATTTTCTTCTGAAGATGCTAACCTTGTTAGCGAAACGCGCGTCGAGTGCAAAAATATCAGTTTGGTTTTAGGGTAATTGATCTCTAGGAAAAGTTTCGACTATATGGACGTCCAGTTTCAGATGTCTTGTGTACGTACGGAGGACGTCCACTGAAAACTCTTAAAATTCTAAAGACGTTTGGAAGACGTTCGGAGTACGTATATAGAGACGTCCCCAATTCGATCGGTATTCGTCCTGAGGACGTCTTCGATACGTCCATGTTACAAAGCCAGATGTTCCCAAAACGTCCAATTGAGGGCCTCATCACAGTCTATGGACGTCCAGTTTCAGTTGTCTTTGGTACGGTAGGAGGACGTCCCATGAAATCTCTACTATGTAAAAATGATGTTTGTTCATTTTATGAACAATGATTTACTAGAGATCCTATCAGCCGCAATAGGAGATGTTCTGCATATATTGGGATTTCAAGATAAGGGATACGCCCTCCAATGAAAAGTCTCGAACAATGTCAAAGTATTGTCAAAGTGGTGCTTATGAGTTGAAGTCTTGGTCAAGGTGGCGCTGCGATACTATTTTGAAAGTCTGGAATATGACTGAAATTAATACTATTATTTATCAAGCAGAATTCATGGTTAACGTTCACATAAAAAGTGAAGAAATACCGAAAACTGTAATAAGCGCTCACAAAATTTTACGGTTTGGAATTTTCCAACAAAGTCAAAGTCCTAAGTCACTAGGTGTCACTAAGTGTACTGTGTAACTCCAAAGTACAACCAATGCAAATGGCAGAAAGTGGTGCTTCTATTAGTTGGAATTAGGCGCGGCGTCTCAATTTGAAATTTCAATAGGTATATTCTATTCTAGTGGATAAAAATGATGTTCGTTTATTTCATTAACAATGATCTCCTAGAAATTCTATCAGTCTATAGTGTAGCCGCTGAAAAGATAGAATGATCACGTGAACGGCACGCACTCTTTGAATGTTCCTGTCCCCAATGTTACAAGTCCGATTTACACCACTCAAAAAAACGTCGCCGCGTCATTCTCCCATCAACTCTTGGGATGCTTTTTTTATAAGTGTTCATTATTACAGCTTTTTCCTCTACAGTTCAATGTCTTTTTTTTTATCTTTTTTTTGGAGGTGAAAGAGTGTTTCCATCCATATTATTTAATTAACGTAACACACTTAAATACAAATCTCAAATGAGTACAGTACAGTGTAAACAGTTCTTCATTTATTTCAGTTTAGAAGGCGTGGCTACGCCGCGCAGGCTATATAATGATGCAGGCATTCACTGTTCACGCGTCCTTGAATTCTATCTTTTGAACGGCCCGACTATAGTACATGATAATGATGTTAGTTTATTTTATGAACTATGACCTAGAAAATCTATAAATTGCAATGATAAGAACAGGGCAAGAAACATGAAAATATGCAATGCACCATTTGACAGAAACATTTCCTGCAATAAACATTATTATTAGAGAGTGGAAGTGATTGCAATATGTAGATCTCAATAAAGTACGAAATATAACGTTTATTATATATATAATAATTTTTCATGAAATTGTGAGTTGAAGTCGTTACCATAGACATCTATATGACGTTACTGTTAATTCAAATTTAGACCAATCAGAAAGCTATCAGATCGTCGTACGAACGAATTTCGGATTTGTCTGAATCCAGCCTTAGGTTTAGCTTTCTGTCTGAATTCAGTTTTAGTCGTTAGCCGCAGTGCTGCCGTTTTGTAATTACGATTAATTACTCCATTTGTGAGCATTTTCAACGCCGAGGAGTAATCGTGGAGTAATAGGACGTTTGTGGGGAGTTTGCGAGTATTCCGAGATTTTGAGCTTATTGACTTCTGAACAAGAATGATGTTTTTATTTGAAACAAAAAGTCAGATTAGCACCTTTATTAAGAGCAGGATGTTTTTCTCTTAAATTTTTATTGAACAAAATATTGTTTTGTTATGAATGAAATACATGTTATGTGATTTTATTTCAGTGAGAACACTTGAGCTTTGCATCACTAGATGTCCTGTCCTCTTGATTAATTTTCTAGTTTCACCATTGTGTGTTTTACCATGCAGAAGGTACAGTACAAATATCGCTATGGATTAAATAGCGATTCAGCCTAGTAATGCAATAGAACTAACTCCATTAAGATTGAAAATCCAAGTAATCTAATTCTATACTTGATTTATGTGGATTTTCCATACCCTTATAGTCAGGTCTATCCTGGTGAATATTGATTAACTTTCACAATTTCTTAAATATATCTTGTAGGTAGGCATTGCTTTTATAATATTCAATTCCCGAAAAGTTTCGAAATATATTGAACATTTTTGCTGTGCTCCATAATTGCATTTGGTCTCATTCTTGAATATTTTTCAATAATCTAGTGATATTCAAGAATCAATAGGCAACAAGAATATGCCTTAATGGGAATCTTCAATCGGCTGTGAGCCTCACAATATATTTGGGTTTTAGTAGAGTTTCTGGAAATAATAATCAAATATATATACCAACACATATTTCACTATTCATATATCGAATTCCACTTTAAAGATAATGAAAGCTGATTTCTACTGATGGAAACAGTAGGTACTTGAATCGAGATTATTCAAGAAACTGCATTCTCAATCTCTATAGTTTTTCACTCGCTTTCCTTTCAACGATGCTACCTTAGCTGAATATGTTTCCTCACCAAATTTTAAATGATCTCTTAGAGAGTTCTAATGCTGACACTTTTTTCTGTAATTTGGATCATGTTAATCTGAATTAGAGTCAATTTCTTCGGATCTTGATAGGCGGATTGTGGCCATATACCTCCCTTTACTCCCTTTGCCAAATGAAGTAGAGTAGAGATAGAGATGGGTCGTTACTTGTGTAACGTTCTTTTGGAACGGTATTTTTCTGTAACACTCCGTCGCGTTCCCCAATATCAAGGTAACGAGCTCCAGTCGCTCCGGAATGAATGGCAGTTAGATCGTTCAGTCACGTAGTCACGTCATAAATTCCACGTTCCCGTTTCGTCAATCGTCACCACAGAACTCATTCTGTGATCGTCACCCGCCGAACTTTAACGCATGTCGCGTCTGTGTCGTCGCGTTGAGAACGAACTGATGGCAGGGTAGCTGTTGCACGGCACTGAGGAACGGAGTTTACCCGTTCCGGCGCGACGGTGACCAACGATCGGTCAGTCGTGGTAGCAAGTTTCACGTTCCCGCTCCGCTCTCGCTCCATCAAGCGCGACGGTGACCGAAGATCGTTAACAGTCATGCTAACATTGCTAGCAAGTTACACGTTCCCGCTCCATGACGATCGTATCTCTACTCTATGGCTGGTGGCCCACACGACGGTAACGGCACGAGTTGCCGCGCGCGGTAAATCGTACGCGATATCGCGTACACAACTGTTTCGTACAATTAAATGCACTGGTCGCCCACTGGTTGAAAAATGCCGCGACGGTATTAAATATCGTCGCGGCAGGAAGTTACCGCAAACACTTGCGATATGGCGGTCAGAAATCGCGCGAATTCGTATCGCATGACTTCTGAACGCCAATAGGATTTAATGAGTTCTAGCCCACAGGACGACATCGACGATATTTTTAATAAGTGCTGTGTTGTCTTTCTGCGTGCATGCATTGAAATACAGGTAGGTACCCATGTCAACGAAGAGAAAATTTACCTTCGAAATAATCGATTTAATTGATAAATAATAATAAAGGGAAATATAAACCAGAAAAACATATTATTAAATTGGCTGTAGGAAGGGCCCAGACATATTATAGACTCTTTTAATCGGTCGACTAAATAATCAAACGTGTCTGTGCTGATGCGAAAATAATTAAAGAACTTCACACGATTTTCTCTCAGCTTTTCGAATAATGTATAAACGCCTCATCTGCATATCTAACTCTCAAAAATGGATGGACCCAATATCGCCTTTGAATCTTGATAGCTCGATTTCTTCGGCGCCTACGTAAAACAATAGCTAACAAAATTACTTTTTTTCGATCCATCCCTTCGAAGCTCACAGCAACAACTGGCTAAAATCAATTTGGCAACATGCACTATTTAATTTAAACGAGTTTCGTACGATATACCGTGTTGTGGGCGAGAACACAGCAGATGCGGCGCGATATATCGCGCGCGGCAAATCGTGCCGTTACCGTCGTGTGGGCCACCAGCCTATCAGTCGCTTCAGCGTTACGGCAAGAACGAATTGATGGCACGTTGTGATTATTGGTTCCAATGATTTCTAAGGGATATATCGTATTATCTGGAAAAAATGGCGGGTAGTATACACTTCAGTACAGGATTGTGAGTGTTAGAGGTCTTGAAATCTACCAATGAACTAATAAATATTTGAGAATTATTCGTTACTCGTGATTGTAGTTATGAGCTGTAAGAATCATTTGCTAGTCAATTTGCGCTAAGCAATATTACCGTATAATTATGCGAGCTGTAATAAAGATGAATAAAACTGAATCTCGTTCCAAAGTAACGTTACTTTGGAGCGTTCTTTTCTTGGAGCGACCGCGACTGGAACGTTACAAACGTGGAACCGCTTTTCCCATCGCTAAAATGAAGTATCAAAATTCGGTCATTCGCAACTCATCGGTGTGATTCGTATATTCTTCGGATTACCTACGTTTGATCCTAAACGTATCCGTGAGCGCCCTCTAGATTACGTAGGCCCATAAACAAGTTCTCAACGTAAACGTGAACAATGAAAAACTACGCATGCGTAGCTGTCAATTTATACGTTTACGTTCATGACAGCACTTCAACTCTCTATAGATAGTACGATAGTAGGATCCTTCTGATGTCAAGTGAAGAAACCATCCTAGAAGCCAGGTCATAAGTTTTGAGCTCCTTGCTGCAGGGACCTACTGAATAGGGTATCTCTGAAGAGAGACAAATTCTTCAGTGACAGTGTGGTGCTTGGAACAAGCTCTAACTGAAATTCTTCAACAATGACCCAGCGGAGAGTCCTGCCAGAGAAGCCTTGGAGGGAAAAAATAGTGGAGCAGCTCAACTCGCCACGCCACTCGCCGCGCATATTGCCATGCATTTATACTCGCCCCTGCAAATAGTGAAGTAGTTCATCTTGCCATTGGAAAATCATTGGGTGAGAGCAGTTCTGAAAAATGTTCACCAAAAACCATATTAACACACGCATGAGATTGATAACTTTTGAAGTACTGCTGAAATGAAGATAGTGGGAAGAAGCGTGACCCTAGGAGAACCAATCGCAGTGCTAGTTTCAGGCACATCTCCGAAATCAAATGTTTTTGTTTCTCGAAAGACAGCGATGAGCTGCCCGGAACGATGCGTGGCGAGTTGAACGGCTCCAATATGTTTGTTACCATGGGTTTCTCATGGCATTGTTTCTTCATCGCCACACGGCGATGTGCCTTGCACTATGTAACTATTTTTCAGTTCGATGTTACATAGATCAAACTTGAAATATAATATACCTATTGGATTTGAAACGTTAAGGGCAAGGAGGTTAGAGTCACACCAACACTTGATTTTTTGCATATATGGCTCTCTATGTGACTATTATTTAGTTTGATTTCACCTAGATCACACTTGAAGTATAATATATTGATTTTTGAAACGTTAAGGGCATAAAGGAGGTTAGAGTCACACCAACACTTAATTTTTTGTACATACGGCCCTTTATGTGACTATTATCTAGTTTGATTTTACCTTGATCACACTTGCAGTATAATATATTGGTTTTTGAAACGTTAAGGGCAAGGAGGTTAGAGTCACACCAACGCTTAATTTTTTGCATATACGGCTGGCTCTTTATGTAACTATTTTTCATTTCCATTTCACCTATAGATCACACTTGAAATATAATATATTTCTTTTGGGAACGTTAAGGGCAAGGAGGTTAGAGTCACACCAACACTTAATTTTTTGCATATACGGTTCTCTATATGTAACTATTTTCCAGATCGATGTTACCTAGATCACACTTGAAGTATAATATATTGATTTTTGAAACGTTAAGGGCATAAAGGAGGTTAGAGTCACACCAACACTTAATTTTTTGTACATACGGCCCTTTATGTGACTATTATCTAGTTTGATTTTACCTTGATCACACTTGCAGTATAATATATTGGTTTTAGAAACGTTAAGGGCAAGGAGCTTAGAGTCACGCCCACAACTCAATTTTTTGCATATCGCAGTTTTCTTTCCAGGTCAATTGTATGTTTGTCATGCCATAAAATAGTGCTGTCGTATGCGAAAATTGTATTTTTACCCGAAATATCCATTCTCATCAAATCGTTAAAGTATATCAAAAAGGGTTGGGCCTAGTGTGGACCCTTGAGGTACACCACAGTTAATCAGTGCTTTATTAGAAACGTATGAAGTTTCAACGATTTGTGTCCGATTTGTCAGGTGAAATTTAGCCAGTAGTATTTGATGATCAACACAGTCAAAAGCTTTACTGAAGTTGCAAAACACGGCAGCTGCAGCTTTGCCACAGTTGACATTCGGGTATATTTCTTGGATAAATGAAAAGATGGCATCACACGAGTTTTTTTTACTGGCTTTCTTGGTGGTTTTTGGTGATATTATACTATATGTTCAATTACAAATTTTGTTATTCTAATTTTTACAATTTCGTCAATTATTTTTGCAAGTGCGGGTATAAAGCTGGATTCAGACAGATCCGAAATTCGATCGTAGGACTATCCGATATCTTTCTGATTGGTCCAAATTTAAATTTAGACCAATCAGAGAGCTATTGGATCGTCGTACGATCGGATTTCGGATCTGTCTGAATCCAGCCTAAGAGAAATCGGCCAAGAATTTGCTGGCGAGTCTGGGACATAACCTTTGAGTAAGGGAATTACAATAGCAGTTTTTAGGAAGTCTGGGGATATACCTTTCTGAATTGAGTTATTCATTAAGGTGGCCAAAGTATGAAAAGAGCGTCTTCTGCGAGGTTTTCAAGAACTCTTACAGTTTTTAGAGGAATAAAACAGGAAGAAAATTAGCATTGTTACTTATTGTAAACGATATTCACCCCGATATAAAACTCACTATGGAAGTTGAGACGAACAACGCTATTCCTTTCTTAGATATCCATATCACAAAATCCAACAATTACTTCAATCATGCCAACTCCCACCATCATCCAGCCCAGGTGAGCTCCATACTGAACTCTCTCATCAATAGATCCATCAAACTCACAGATGACCACAATAGACCCAGTGAGCCGAACAAGCTCACATCCGCTCTTCTTCGAAACGATTATTCCTACCCCCAGATTCAGAGAACCATTCAACGTCAACAAACCCGCTTCTCGTATCCCAAACCACCAGAAGACCCGGCTGAATGCCCGATATCTTTCCTTCCTTTCATTCGGGAAGTCACTGATAAAGTGAGCCGAATTCTGAAAAAACACGACATCAAGACAGTTTTCACAGTAAACAATCAAATCTCCTCTTTCCTGCGCTCAATAAAGATATCATATTCAACGAATCACAAAGAATATATGAAAATCCTTGTCACGACTGCCCGAGAACATATATAGAACAGACGAACCGACGAGTATCAAACAGGTCATATACGAGCACGAACTAGCAGTGCGTAATTCGGACATGATCTCGACTCACTTCAAACATCACCATGACACAAAATTTACTTCAACAACACAAAGACCATTGCCACGGCAAAAGTACTCCACTCGAGAATAATTCGCAAAGCAATAGAAATTGAATATCGCCCTCAATGCCTCAATAAGCGAGACTACTCACAAAGGCTTCCCAAATCCCTGAACTAATCCTTTTCAAACCAGACCTACGTGGGGTCCGTCAGTTTCAACAACGTCGGATTCTCATAGCCATAACTCCCATCCCTCTATCCACAAAACCACAGTCTTCAAATAAACAGTAAACAAACAATAAGAAAAAAGTTACATTGGAAATAAATTTTAGGGGTTGCGTATTCCACCCCTTACAACCATGGGGTAAACCAAATAAATTACTGGCTAAGTGTCTTTTTGGTAGTACAAAACGTCAGGTTAATTTCAATATTGTAACTTTCTCAGTGCTTGTGAAAAAAATTGTTATACAAATTGTATGTACCCCCTTTCAGGAGCTGTATCTCAACCAGGGATGCTCCAATGAAGTTTCTTTATATGAAAGATCCTATCTTTTTTTCGATGAGGAATCACCTCCTTAAATGTTTTACACTTATTCAGTTACACCCTGTATATATGGTAGCTGGAACTTCCGGTTGATCCGCGTCTGGAACAGTTTCCGACGTTTCCCATTTCGTAGCCATTTTCAAGACGAAGTGACCAGAGCCCAGATTCTATTTCACGAATTCGATAATCGAATTGTTTAGATATGCGTATATTTTCGGTACAGCGCATGCTACAGTCACAGTCTGAGCTACTCGACAATCGAATTCGTGAAAAAGAATCTGGGGGCTGATCAAACAAAGGATTTTTAATGAAATTAGAAAGTTTAGATTTCCATCAGCTTGATGATGACACTATCATTAAAATATATTAGCATTCATCCATAATAAATAACTTATTAGCTAAATGCATAGAATTGATACAAAAAGATAACGAATTTAAACCGTAAAATAAATCTTTTAAAAGATACATTGATCCAAAAATTAGGTTCACATCAACAAAAAAAAATTGCGTTCAGAAAAAAACATTTCAACGGGTCTCTCAACAAGAACCGACAACAATTCAAGAAAACCTATCACTCGCCCCTGAAGATGTATTTGTTTACAAATTTCAACCAATAAGTGATCACCAACATTTTTTATTATATTATTGATTACTACCATTTCGATATGTATGTTTTTTGTTTAGCGATAAACTCTTATAGTTATCAAGACGTTACTAGCGTAATTCCTAAATTATCAGGGCTATTCACTAAGTAAAGTGGTTATCGCAGTTGCTAACCGTCGTAGCAACTCTGATAATAACTTGCATAATGACGGTGGTAAGCTGTTTTTCCTCAACAGGATATCTAAAGCAGTTGCCTGTAAACCTCTACTCACAGCAACTGCTCATTATGGTAGCAACTTAACTTGAGAAGTGAATACCAATTTCGCGCTTAGCAACTGACCTTGAACATAACGACAATTTTTAGTCGCTATCCATAACAACTCTGCTTAGTGAATAGCCCTGTATATTTCGAATTTTCCACGGAATACGAACTGGGTACACTTGGCAACGTTGGTACGGACTGGGCGGTCTAGCCTCTCGTCCATTTGCCTTTGGCCTTGGCCTCTTCTTCTATTTATTTTAAACATGAGACTTTTATAAAACTGACATGCCAAAGTAAAAGTTGACTTGGCTGTTAAAATCAAAGTTAACTCCAAAAGATCTTTGTGATACCAGCCCTAAACCTCTCTTTATCTGCTACAGTAAGGAATTCACTTAGTGCTTAGAGGTTATACTTGAAGTTTTGTATCTTGCTCACTCCGCAGTCCTCTCTCTCTCTTAGGGTCAGTTAGAATGATTTTTTGCGAGTAACCGGGTTACAAATGGTAACGATTTTCAGTAACCGGTTGCATTTTAGCGATATGCGGTAATAGAGGAGAAGTTGATGTGACGTCATTAATGATGTCACTATTTATTACCGTGTTATTGAAAACGTAACCTTGCTCGACAGCAGGGTTATAGGCGGTTATATGAGAAGATGATAAAAACGACAGAGACAGAGGAAGAGAAACACACAATTGTAGACAGTTCACAGTGCATTTAGCATGCAACTGGTTGAAAGTGTTTTTTTTTTATTCGAAATAGTTGGAAAAACGAAAAACGTATTTTCATGATACTGGATCAACTTAATATTATGATCTATTGGCATCCTTAAATGAGTTTCACATGTTTTTCCTATTGGTAATCGTGAATCTCAATCATTAATCAAGTTCAAAATGTGGAAATATAAATTATTGTCACTTTAGAAGAAATCTTCGAAAACAACTTGATATTTCAATATTTCCATATCTATAAAACTTTCAAAATAAAAAGTAAACAATAACAACATAACCTCACTGTTTTTCATTCAGAATTAAAATATAACAGCCCCCAGATTCTATTTCACGAATTCGATTGTCGAGTAGCTCAGACTGTGACTGTAAAATCCGCTGTACCGAAAATATACGCATATTCTAAACAATTCGATAATCGAATTTGTGAAATAGAATCTGGGCTCACCTCATGCATTTCTAAATATCCATACGAAATTCTGTCAAAGTTGTTGATGCTACAGAAGTGAACAAAGATCAGCTGATTTTATGAATATATCCGTATTATGGTTCATGAGCCATATTTTCTCGGTATTTGAATTCGTTTTATTTTCGCGTTGAAATAATTGCATACAATAACGTTACATCAGTCAAATATTGCAATATTTCAAAATCATGTTTTGAAATAATTTCAAAATCTTCAGCCGAGAAAATATAGCTCTGATCTTTGTTTGCTTCCGTAGCGAAGGTTAGAACATCACCTTATGCTTTATGTCAAATCAGGTTTTCAATCACCAAATATAAACAAATTAGTGTGTTTAAATTTTGGAACAGAAATTCCGATACTCTCATCATTGAAATAGTACTAAATTGTCTGAAGAAGTACTGACGTAACTTTTGTCCACAAAAAGTACTGCATTTAGTACGAAAGTACTGACAGGAACAACGCTGACGCACGTTTTTGCGAAATCAAGTTTGTGTTACCAGTTTTGAAATTTCGTGAAGTGGGGGTTATAACTTGACGCTTACCGACTTTTGTAACCGGGTTACTCGCAAAAAAAATCATTAGGTTGTAATGTCCATGACATGAATAATAGCTACAAAATTTCAAGTGACAAAATTATTTAAATAAAAGTAACGCTAACGATGGATTCGAAAGCCAGTAAAGATGAATCTGATGGTTCCGATCCTGAACAACGAAAGAAAACTACGTCGAAGTTTTCAACGAAACAAGTAGAAGAGAAATCCGAAGGATTCGGAAGTGGTGCTCATGACTCTCGTAGAATGTCTGACCATTTGAGCGATGATGATTTTCTGTCTGCAACTAGCGACAACGGGGTGAATAGCTTTACTACCGTAAACTCATGTGAAACAGAGCAAGAAACCGTTATTACTGATAATAATGAACGTGAATCAGTGACAGGAGTGAAGACAGATGCAGGAAAATAGCTCATTTTCAACTAGCAATATATTCAAAATAAATTTAAAGATTTTATATATTCACGCTGAAATCTACCAACTATAATTTATGTTGAAATATACAAATTCTGTCGAAAAATGTTGATGAATTATGAAATGATTCGAACATGAAAGTGATACCAAGAAATAAAACTCATAGTATTACATGAATCATTTCATACGAGTCCATAAACCGAGAGTAAATAGTAGGGTAAAAGTCTGTTATCCGGTCACCCGAGCTTTTTTTTAAATTTTTTTTTTCAACTTACCTAATTTGAGCCGCTGAATAACACGAATCTGAAGTCGAAACGTGGCGCTCGCCCTTCGTTTCGGAGATACGGCCCCCCAAAGACAAGAAATCGGGGTTTTACGCATATGTTTGTTTCTCAGCCAATTCCGCTCGAAATTCATCCTTCTTTCTATCAGCACAATATACACATTCGATACCACCTTCTTCATCACTTTCCAACAGAATTATAAGCATTTTTCCATTTTTCACTACAAAACTCTAACATGTAAAATCGTCAAAAGAATTCGAGGTTAGCAAAACAATAAAACGCGCATCGGAGGTTAGTTATTTCTTATTTTATTTCAGTCATCTGTATAAACACACGTTTTCTGTCCTTATTCTTAATTAGTTTCTTATTTTATTCTTATCATAAGGCTTTTTGCCGTGAGATACCAGGTATGTAACGGTACGTACCAATTGCCTACCGACGTGTTTTCGCGACTATCGCTATGAACATTTTTGTCGCCGAGTGTACATCAACGGTACGTAAAATTAGATACCGTGTTAGCAGCTCGGTATCAACTGTCTGGTGTACTTTGACATTTAACGTCAAAATTTATTTTGAATTGTTGTTGATGATCTTGGGAAATTTAAAAGCAATAATGGAATCCGATCAATTGGTAGAAATCACACTGAACTACAGGGGAGTGGATATCAAACTCAAACTAGGGCGTGTTGTCTCATTATTCATTTGGAAGGATATTAATTCATTCAACAGGAAATCGTCGGAAAAATCCAACATAGCCACAGTATCATAAATGGAAACAGCCTTTTTGAAATATTTCAATGAATACCTGTGAAAATCCAGATCAAAATATGTCATGTTCTACCTCTGAAAACGATTTACTCCCAGTTTTTGATTAATTTCCAACGATCATATTGATAATAATGAAAACAACTAGAGCAGAGCTCCGTAACATAACCTCAATCTCAAAAAACTCGACAAGCTGTCAGAGTCAGAGTGAGATGAGATACCATTTCCATTTTCGCGACCGTCTGGTATGAAAGGAAACAGAATGAGATAAAAGGGAGATAGTCATATACCGCTTCGGTACGTACCGTGACATACCTGGTATCTCGCGACAAAAAGCCTTTATTTTATTTGCTGTTTAAACTCTCCTTCATTATACTGCTGTCTTCTGTAAGATATGCCTGCGGTCTATGTGACAGTGGTTAACCATCTTTCAGCACAGGGATTCTTTCTTATTCCTCGATTCGATCGTCGAGTAGCTTAGACTGTGGCTGTAACATGCGCTGTGCCGAAAAAATACGCATATTCTAAGCCACTCGACAATCGAATCGAGGAATAAGAATCCCTGTGCAGGAAACCGCATCCGCAAAGACACCACTTTTTTGACATATGACAGCAGCGGTTAGTTTTGGACTTGGACCGCAAAACCAAGATTTCGGTTAGTTTCCTATCATACAATCATACTCTAATAAAAATGAATTGGTGAAACCATTATACCGATTGTGACAAAAATCATTTTCCGTCGATTTTAAAAAATCAAAAATTCATGAAATATTAGATTTAACGGGACGCCAAATTTGTAACCAGACTAACCAAACCGATTTAAGGAACATATCCCCTATGACAATGACATTAATTGACATATCGACTAAGTCAAATAGATTACATTTACATTGCATTGGTGTATATCATATTTCTAATGAGGCAAAAGGCATATTGAATCGACAGATCGAGTTGAATTATAAAAATAAAACTTTCTCTGGTAGAGGGTGACCCGTGTTCAAGTTGATCCGAATTTAAATAATTTGGTTGAGAATGGCTTCTTTAGGAAAGAAATTGATGAACCAGCTTAAATCTCCTGAATTCAGGAGTTATTTGATGAGGTACGTTATAGCCTCTTCATAGAGAATACTATCTCAAGTTTATTCCATTCACAGCACACACTTCTGGGGACCTGTAGCAAATTGGGGAATACCCTTGGCAGCTATAGCAGATATCAGCAAAGATCCTAAATATATCAGTGGAAAAATGACAGTTGGTGCGTACATCTTTAGGATTTGAAGATACATTATATAATAGCTATAATGATTGTTTTTTTCTAGCACTTTGTTTATACTCTGCAATGTTCATGAGGTTTGCCTGGAGAGTACAACCACAGAATATGTTATTATTTGCTTGCCATTTCACAAATGAAGGTGCTCAATTAGTGCAACTCACAAGGTGTATAAAATATAATTATCTGGACAGAAAGGAACAACCCACAGATATTCCGAAAAAGAAGGAATGACCAAATTTCATCTAGCTACAATTTTGTAATTGGTTTGTAGAATATGTGAAAAACTCTATTTTTTGTGAACACTACTGAAATACCTCAATTCCACTTTTATTTTTTCTGTTATGTGTAGCGATCTGAAAGGAACAAGGGATATAATAATTATGTTCATCTCTGGACTATTCTGAGTCTAAGGCCAATGTATACATACCTACCACAGATCTAAATAATAGGTAGACATTTCTTCTGTTACCGTGTAGGTCGAAGTATAAATGAGATTGGTGTGATCAATATTATATATCAATATATGTTTATCCTACTAGAATGATTAGGATAAACAAATGCCTGCTCAAAATTGTATATATATGTAGTTGAATTGTTAACAAAGAGATATTGTACCTAAATCATATTGAATCTACAATCACTTCCATTTTTGTGAAAATATTTTTACACTGATGATTTATTGTTTAATAAATTTTATTTTCATGTTTTTCCATCTTTGCTTCTTACTGTTCAAATTATATCCTGTCTTTAATCTTTAATAATTGCTTCCGTGAAATGACATGTTCAAAAACTGGACAATAATTTTGTTTCTCACTCAGGTACAATATGCAATATACACATTTGTGTGTTTTCCCAAATTAAAATTGGGACGAGAAACATTTCTCAAAACTAATGAAATATGAACAATATTAATTTATAGTTCGCCTCATGAATCGAAGAATGAAAGAATGACAGCTCATATATTCTCTCTCTCTCTCTTTCTCTCTCTATATATATATATATATATAAATTTAATTTTTGGTACACACCTTCAAGGGCCGCACTTTGTACTGCCTGAATGACAGCCTTACACCCAGCCTATTGCGGTCCTGCGAAAAGGACAAGTTCTCAAGATATTTGGAAAAGTTACTCAGAAATCGAATTTGACCCTACATACCGACTTTCAACTCAAAACTCGACATTGGAATTTTTTGGTAATTTTTATATTCAAACCCGATTTTCAATTGATGGTTCCGAATAAAAAGCTACAGAAATGATAAAATAGTCGAAATCAATGGAATAATAAATTGAAATAACTGAAATTGAAAATTATTATTTAACCATTTCTGTAGCTAGGTACTTATTCCTAACCTTTAATTGAAAATTGGACTTCAATATGAAAATTAAAAATAAATCAAATTTTGAATGACTTATTTGAGTATCTTTAACGCGAAGAAAAATATCGAGAATTTGTCATTTTCGCTCAGACTAAGTATTGTGAAAAATGCTGCCCTTGAAGGTCTACGCCTCTTAATTCAGAAGGACTGTACATGAATTTGGACGACTTCTATTCAACAGTCGTGCTAAACCGCCAATTTTTTTGTAGGTAGTTTGGACCTCAAGGAATATAGTGTGGAATTTGTAGGATCGAGAAATGACGACTTATGTCAGAAAAAAATTATTTAAATGAACAAATGTCATATTTTGAAGTTATTATCTTTGGGATAAGACTTATCGAAGAATGTTTCCTACGAAAAATGTGCGCCGTAATGAAATCTATAAAATAAGTCCTATACAAAAATCACGTAGAATTATTAGTTTAGCGATAAATCACTGATAAAAAACAATTTTTCCAAAAATTTATTATTGTATTTACGTGGTTCATTTATAAAGTACTGTTTTCAAACTCATCCACCATCTAAAAGTAACTGTCCTGAAGAGATATCGGTGAGGTTTATCCAGCCATGTTATATAGTTTAGCAATAACGACCGATTTTCGTGAATCCGGCGAGTCGCCATAGCTCTTATTCCACAAGGCCGAGAAGGTGCAAAAAATCAGGGTGATTCTTTTGAGCATGTACATTCAGGATTCAAGTGAAAGGAATAGGTTTTTTTTCTAAAAAAAAAGTTCGAGGGTATATAACTTTAGCTTATTAACAAATAGAAGTTACACCTTAAATATTTAAGTTATTCAAAATGTTCTTCAAGATTCTTTTAGGTCTTAGCGAGACGCGTAATTAGAAAAAAATAGTCCCAATATCTGTATTCTAAGCTGAGATACAATAATGTTCACGTTTGTTTCATTTGTTATTGTTTAAATAAACATTTTCGCGAAATTCAACTTCGCGGGCATTCGTAATGGTATAAGGCATAATATTTGATAATATAGAAACCGTTTTCAGCATTATTCTCATGGCAGATCATGATTGCATTCGGTCACTTGCACGCGGAATTTACGGAGGGCAGCCTCGATACAGCCGGGTGACGTGTGCTGGTCTACTAGCCTCACTCCGCGGCTCCTCTCGCGCGGCTTACTTAACAATTTCCATATTTTCTTTATAAATTGCCGTAAACAATTTTTTTTTTCAACGTAGTTTTTTTCTCATATCTCCAAAATAACTAGGTGGAAATTGAAAATTTCACGAGGACAATTTTTCAAATATTATTGCAATCACTGTATCCACATATACCTAATTGGTATACAATTATTATAGTTTTCAATAATTTTTGATGATAGATCATTCAATAGTTTTCAGTGATGTTGAAATCGATCAGTTGCTTTAAATTAATGGGGAAATATCGAACTGAGGAAGAAGGTTGGAAAAGTTGTCGTTTCGATTCGTTTTGTATGAGAGAATTTCTCAATGGTTCAAAAAATATATTGAAGAAAACTAAAACTAGTGATTTCAATCAACTGATGGTATGGGGTCGCTGTGATCACAACATCGGTACCCAATCATAGATGATTATCGAATGGGATCAATCTTAATTCATTTCATTGGTAATGAAAATGAATTATTAGAGATTTATAGGTGAATGGAAAGTTCAAACCAGTGGCAGTGACTGTATGTAGTCGATGAATTCACATCAAGGTATCAAATGATAGTTTCTAAACAATTTTCAAAGAATAATAAACAGTAGTTTGTAATAATTGGTGAGCCATTTGAGAAAAAATGGATTTGAATCAATATGCTGACGGCATATAGACGGTGTATTTACATTAAAGGACTTTTAGGTTAATTGTTGTTGTTGTTGTTTTTTTGTAGGGGTAATCTTCGTAAATACTGGCTTCGTTCAGCCCTGCTCAACAGTTGAGTGATGTGTCAACTTGCTCGGCTGAACGGACCGCTGCACCATTGATCACTCTCAACCGTTGAGCAGCGGCTCAACACGTTTAGTGATTATTCTCAACGGTTGTGCACCGCTGAACGAAGCCACTGATTCGATTTGAAAAATTCTTTCACCAACAGAAAGCTACACTATTCAGCATATCAGCTATAAATTTCATCAAGATTGAACAAAAAATTCAAAAATAGTACCTAGGTATATGTAAATCAAGTCGGAGAAATGCGGGCGAGATGTAATGCTTTAACGGTGTGCGCTGACATGAATGATCACCAAAAATGTTGGATTAGTTCTACAAAAAAATTCCTGGTACCATATAGCTAGCTTTAATATATTTCAATTTTTTGTTCTATACATAAAATGCGTTGTCCTTTGTCCTGAATAACTAGGTTTGTTCTGGTTCGAAGATCCAGAACTGTTTCAAATCTGCGCAAGACATGATGCGTAGAAGCAAAAAATCCCAGACAGTCCAGGACAGTCTCGAACACTTGGTTGAACCAGAACGCTCTTTTTGAGTGACCACTGCGCCATCTTTCGTATGCAGGGAGCTTTTATTTGACAAGTGGGCAGCTTGGAATTTAATGGTTTCAACACAGTAGGTTTGAGTTTTGAGTTGGCTGCCATTAAAAAGTATTTTGGGAGTTCACTCAGTTCACTGTTTGTTCGTCATTCGAAATCGCAGTTTGTCCTTCAGTTATTTTTTTATATTTTCATTATTTTTCTTTAACATTTTTGGTACCATGTCAGGTAAACATTGAGTGAAAAAGTGCATATTACCGATATAACTGAAAAATAAATATTTTTCAGAAGAATATCAGTTGTCAGAATTTCTAATATAAAATGAAAAAAATGACGGTAGGGATGGAGATAACTTTTTTAGCAGGGAGAGAATCCTAATACTTTTGGATTTGTATAAATCATACAAACCAAAAGTAGGTAGAGGAGAAATTAAGAGTATGAAAAAAATGTGGAAAAAATTATCCATAGAGTTATCCAATAGATGCCATATCACCATTCACCCTTCGAAATGTGAAAACAAATTTAAAGTATTGGAGCGATCCTATAAAAAAGTGGCTGACAACAATAATCAACTTTAACAAGAAGAAACTAAGGCCTATGCCACAGCTTAAACTATAAACAAACACCTACCCTACCTGCCTACCTGCGACTTGAACTTGACTGCGCATGCGCATCGAGAACAGTTTTCATCAGTTCTCGCTCAAGAGCAAAAACAAGTCGTGATAGTTCAGGACGGTCCGAAATCATTTCAAATGCGAAACCAGAACAGAGGATTCATCAATCCGAACTTGTCCTCGACAAACCAGTGAATGCTCTTTATTAACTGCGCATGATCCTGACGTCCGAGAACCACAATTTTTCTGAACCAGAACAAACCTATAGACTGGCAGATGAACGCACAGCCTAAACAAACTTGGAGGGTGTGTTCCTTGTATGACGTATGACGTGGTAAATCTTGGGGTTTAGGTCCCAAACAAATTCATTGGATTTATGTGACTATTGTCAGACCAATGATTACCTATGGGGCAATTGCCTGGTGGCCGAAGGCTTCTCAGAAAACGGCTCAGGCAAAGCTCTCTGGCTTACAGAGACAGGCCTGTTTGGCTATCTGTGGTGCCATCAGTACCACACCGTCAGCGGCCATGGAGATCCTTCTAGATCTACCTCCTCTCCACATTTTTCTGGAGAGAGAGGCTAGATGGACTGCATATAGACTTGTGCACATCGCTAATTGCACAAAACAATCTAATGCAGAGTATACTAGACTGCTGGCTGACACTAGAAGTCACAGCATTCTGGGAATGACCTCTGACATTATGACTCCAACTGTGAACTATGAACTGCCTTATACAGTTCTTTTCCCGAGTAGAGAGGACTGGATCCTCCGGGAGAAGGAAATACTGAGAGCAGATAGTTGTTGGTTCACAGATGGATCAAAAACACCTTCTGGTTCCGGTGCAGGTGTTTTCAGTCGCAAATCCAGGACAGAGATATCAACCTGCCTAGGGACCTATGCGACCGTATTTCAAGCGGAAATTTATGCTATTGAACTGTGTGCGGAGAAATTGGCAGAATCCAACCTCACACACAAGTCAATAAAAATATTCTCGGACAGTCAAGCGGCGCTGAAAGCCATTGGCTCTTACCGATCAACGTCCAAACTGGTAACAAATTGCCAAAAACGACTCTCCTCAATAGGAAGATTTAACAAATTGTCTCTGGTCTGGATTCCGGGCCATACTGGCCTGGAAGGCAATGAGGCTGCTGACTCCCTTGCAAAGGAGGGTGCTGCAAGCAGCTTCATCGGACCAGAACCTGTCATTGGCATCGCCTTAGGCTTTGCCAAACAAACATTAAATACCTGGATGACGAGAAGATTTATGGACTTCTGGCAAAATCTTCCAGGATTGGCTCATTCCAAGGCGTTTATTCACCCTTCGAAGTCGGAAACCAAACAGTTGTTGGACTACAGTAGGGACGAACTACGATGTCTAACTGGCCTTCTCACAGGTCACTGTCATTTGAATCATCATATGCAGAGAATCGGACTGTCAGAAGACAGCCTGTGTCGTCTCTGTCTGGAAAATGATGAAACAGCAGAGCACATAATTTGTGCCTGCCCCGCTGCGGACCGAATCAGGTTTTCAGAGTTTGGCAAGGTTTCACTCTTACCATCTGACATGAAAGATCACTCACCACACAAACTAATCGGCTTCGTTAAGAAGCTGGGTTTATTTGGTCGAGTTTGAATAGGTGTGAGCCACAATAAACCCTTTTTGGTTGCAGTGGAGGGCCGAACAGACCCACTCACTTCTGACCTAACCTAACTAACCTTGTATGACGTAGGCATCCGATAAGGAAGTATTTTCCAAAATTTCTTTCCTAATAGGGGGTGGATAACGGGTGCAAAGTTTGTAAGGGACAACGCCTAATTCCTAGGTCCAATCTACTTCAAATTTTGCTCAAACATGTTTCAATATAATAGCTGGAAGACATGTTCGTATTTTACCGAATCTCATCGCCTAACGGAAGTAAAAAAGGGGTTTATAACATTTTCGACTTCTCTCAAACACTCTTTCAAGTGCGCCCAGAAAGCAGACGCTTATGTGATGAACCTGATAAAACTGAGTTCTAAGAAATACATACATAACCTGATAGAACTGAGTTCTAAGAAATACATAATATAATTGAACCACAAAAATAATTAACGCCTAACGAAGTGGGCACGGGTCGGCTAGTATATATGATACAGACAAAAATGGGCCCTACAGGAACTGGATTTCAGACAGGCAATCTTGATCTAATACACCGACCGACCTGGTACTCCTGGTAGTACTGTGCGTTTTTCTGAGTTTGAAGTTGAAATAGCGAATGCGCAACCGTAAAAAGCAGGTTGACTACAATTTTTATTGCAAGAATTAGTACCTATAATCAATACACGGTAAATGCCAGAAATCAATCATGAATCGGCAACTCTGCTATACATTCTTGAGACAGGAAGTATAGATGATAGATAGATAGATAGTGATTTATTTGACTACGGTATATAGGTATATGTACATTTGTAGCAAGTCAATAATAACATATCCACAATTTCAAGGGAATTGCAATATGAGAATTAAGTTGGTATAAATAAAACCTGAGGAATGAAAACAAAATTTCACAATATTAAACTATCACACATACATACATGTTAAAAAAAGAAAGGTAAAAATACCTACTTGGGTCAGAGCCTCGCACAATATTCCGCACATCAATATACAGCAAGTTCATTTTATGTCTAAGCCAGAGCTTAAGAACTCTTCAACTGAGTAGAAAGAGTGTTCGAGAAGAAATAGGATCTAATTTTAATTTTAAATCTGTTTATTGGAAGTTGCTTTATGTTTTTAGGTAATTCATTGAAAGTCCCTATTGGTGGCGAGTTATTCTTTGATTTTGTAAGTCGGTAAAATGGAGTTTTGATGAGATTTGATGAACGTGTATTATAACTAGTTATGCGATTCTGAAGAAAGTACAAAATTATTTTTTTGTTTGTGGAGTAGTAGATGAACAGACAAGGAAGTGGCAATATTCCTTATTTAACAAAAAGGGATTTACAGTGTTGCCTCTGTAGTCTGCATTTGCTATTATTCGAATAGATTGACATTAACAGAAATACTAATTATTTTGCGCATGCGCACAAAAAAATTATATTCCGAAAAATGCTCTTTTTCGTCTCTTGTTAGTTGGGGTACTCTTGTACTCTTTGATCCCAACGACGGTCAAACCGGCCAAACGTCAATCAAATCAAGGGGATGTGTGCATAGTTTCACAACGGGACGTTTGAAACTACTGCTAGCGGTTTCAACTGAAGCTTTTCTAATGCTTCACCATCTGCTTCTGGAAACACTTCTGTTACGCGACCCATCACCCACTGTAGGAGTGGTGGATTATCATACTTTATCAGGACTAATATCCCTATACCTTGATTGAATGAGACTCATCGATTCATTTCGAACGTTGACGAGGCATATGCAGATATTCTCTTGACCACCGCTTCCAATAGTGTTGATGCATTCTTTGCAATAGCTGCCACTTTCTCAGTCGATTAAGAGATACATCTTACATATTATCCTCTGGACCGCGCTTAAAGGGCCATGGTTAGGATATGATCTGCGCTAAAACACTCAGGTCTGACTTTCCAGCTAATCAGTTTTGGTTGCAGGGAAGTTGCAGGATGTTAACATCCTGAAAATGAACTTCACAAAGTTACTAAATAAGCAGAACCAGTACTGGCGATAGCTTAATGTCCGCAAAATGGCATATTACCGTATTTACCCAATACATCTATGTGGAAGTTACTATCGACTTCTCATGTTCTTAGTTATTGGGAAAATAATTGAACAAATAAGTTATCAGATTGAACGTTCTGGAAGTCTGCTTTTCATTGTTTTTCTATTAGTACTAATTCATTCTTTTGTTCTTCTCTCACGTTCTTCTGTTCTTCTACATTTTTCTGGATTGATTCTTCTCGTTCTAATTTTTTACGTTCTTGTTCTTTTCTCTATTTTCCAGGAACTTTCTGAATTCCGTTCAGGAGAAGAAAATTGATACTAAATCTAAGGACTAGGGTAAGCTGTTTATATATCTAAGTTTTTTCGGTCCGATATGGACTTTGGTCCGTCATCTGTTATTATTGATTATTCTGATTGATTTCTCAACAATAGATTGAAAAGCGGGCTGGAGGGGATATTTCCCCTGTCACCATTCATGCTGTTTCTACATTTTGCTATTTCTAGACTCCCACATGCATCGAGTAGTCTTGCGTCATATCAAAATCAATTTTCTTTTCCTGAAGATGCCAACCTTGTTAGCGAAACGCGCGTCGAGTGCAAAAATATCAGTTTGGTGTTAGGGTAATTGATCTCTAGGAAAAGTTTCAACTTTCACACCAAAGGTTCGAAACTCATCGTTTACCCCTTTTCCTGGTCCGAAACCTTGAACCGTGACGTCACAAATACAAGCCAATAGGTTTATCAGACCTTCGGTTAAAGAGGCTGAACAGCTTTTAGGGATAAATAAAAAGGCTTCTAATTAGTGACGGGGCTACTTACGCGGCACCGTTAACTGAAGTTCAACTCCAGGAAAATGGGCAGGACTGACTGAAGTTCTTGGTAGGAATCTGATACGCTCCATCAGAAGCTTCAGCATCCAGGGCCTCAAATAGAGGTCATGTACGACGGATCTCATAGGTCGCAGTACTGAGAGGCCAAATGCACAAATAACTCTCTACAATAAAGAATCTACTGATGTGAGAAAATGCCTTCGATCAATCTCTCTTGAAGTCTAACGCGAGATATTTCATTCATAGCCTTGTACAGATCCCACATCGTTTACGCAGCTCAAGTCTGAATACAATGACCATGAATCAATAAGCAGGGACACTCGGATAGTTCCGGACTACTTATTTTTTTTTCGATAATTTGGTTTCCATGTTTTGTTAATTGACGTTTCATTGAAAAAACGAAACAATGGTTCAACACAAAAGACACTAAAATACATTTCTTCTTCCCAGACAATAATGATGTCCGTCATGATTCATTCATTTGGTTTCAAGTGCATATTGCATTATGTACATGAATATGACTACCATATAATGCAAAATATGCGCATCTTTATTCTTCAATATGTTATTATAGTGAAGTATTAGAATATGATATCTATGTTGGGTAGGTGCATGTGATCCACTATACACTACGTAATTGACGGATTTGACGATACTTGATGAAAATCCTTTATAAGGTGTTATAGTTGGAGTACTATGATTTTTTGGTGAGAGCAGGGTTTAATTAAAAAAGATTTGAAAAATTTGCGGATTTGTAACTTTTAATTTCAGTATTTATGCTGCAAGCAGCACAATTCTTTTGTCATTTTCATAAAATATTCGTCAAATGATGAGTACCACTCACTGGAAAACTTCGAACTTCGTGTATGATACGCTACGTGACTTTATATTTTGAAACATATTTGGAATTATCTATTTGTTTCACTGTTACCAGTACGTACAATTGTATCATTACAAGCTCGTTGACTAGTGTACTAGTTGATATTCTGATAAAACCCGATATTAGCTATTGAAAGTGGTATGTTTTCTATTATGTTAATCTTATCTAAAAGCAATTCTCTACTGGAAAGCGTTTTATCATTAGTGTTTTGATATTTGTATGTAATTGGGAGTCCAACCTTGTATATAACAAGCTATGTAGTTATACCAGTCGATACCAGTCATTTTTTTGAAAAAAAAAACTGCTAATTATTGCGTATCACGACAATTAATACCTCTACACCATAAAAACTTTGAATCAAAAAAATATTGCCTTATAACTCTGCGCGGGACAAGATCAACTTTGCAGCGTTGCCAAGTTGGTCTTCTGTAAAATGTCGATATATTCTCAATGTTACAATTTTGTGAGGTCAATGGCTTCCTCAAGTATGACTGTTGAAAGGAGTCTGGCGGAGGTGCTCCTAGCCTATCCCAATATTTGTTTATAAAAGGCGCACGTTGGCATAAGCCAATTTATGAAAATCTTCGGGAGTATCTTCCCAATAGACATTCTTGGGATAAATATAATCTCTTCATAAAAGAAAATAGACCTTCGCAAAAAAGCGCTTCTGCTGTGTGTTACAGTTTCAAAACCATAAAATTTCAGTGTCAGCACTAAGCAATATCAAAGCGATAAAGCCCTCGATTTTCTATTGGTATTTTCACAGATTCCAGTTATTTGAAGCATTCATCGAACAACCTTTTCTAGGGAAAGAAAACAATACACAGACAACAGGGTTTGAACAGGAATATTTCAGCTGCTTCAAAGTATGCATTCATCGTCCATAGTGTACAAAAGCAATGAGTACTCAGATAGCTCCACGTGTAGCTCTTTCTTTCCCTACAAACTTCCATATGGTCTCCCATGGTATAATCTCCAAACAGTCCTGAATACGAACTAGTTCGTATGTCTATTCCAGAAACATCTTACTATGAAATGTTGATGATAGATGTGGAATTTTGAGAGTTTTCTTTATGTATATCCTTATCCATAAATGCCTTGCGTTGTCTGTCAGTCTGTCTCTCTGTCGGCTCGTAGAATGTAGCACCCTTTGTGAGAGAACCGACTTGTTGCGAGCCACGATGACTCTCTCATGTATAGAATGACAGGTTTCAACTCTACACTCTACAGGCCCTGCTCTGATGCCAGCGTTCGATGTGTGACGCAGTGTTGCCAAAGTCGACAAGTGTATTACCCGACCTGACTATTTACAATGAAATCATCTGCTTCTTGGGATTTACTTCTATGATATAACGCAAAATTATCGATCTATCGAAATCTAAAAATTTCTGACGATTTAGATTGAAACAAAGGCTTTAGTCGAGAAATGAACATTTGTGTGATGAATAATAATGGTTAGTACGAGCTTAAAAAGGGTTCTTGGCGAAATGTCTATTTTATGTGTGATATTCATTTCACCCACATATTTTCACCAGGACGATTGACTCCTTGTATATCAGGCTATTGGGAACTTCCATGCTCTCTAAAAAAAATACGTCGAAATAAATTCGCTCGAACTCGTTCAATACATGTTTCAGAAATTTACTACAGCACACCAGGAAACTTATTCACCACAATCTCATATTTGAAATTACAGGTATCTCATTCAACATTAGAAAATTATTGGGGAAATACTCATTTGAAACGCCTAAGGCCTAAGGGGCCTAAGGTATTCATTATAGGTGAAATCCCTTATTTTCCTGAACGTGTTCCAGAGAGAAAACTGCCTTGTGATGTTGAATATAACAACACTTTGTATCCAATTATACTTTTAGGATTCGAAGTAGTATATTCGAACCCTTTTTAAATGAAATGAAGATTGACATCATTCAATTCCTGCTTGAGGAAAGGGACTTTGACTCCACCATATTCAGATATCTATAATTCATTGATGAACTCACTCTCAAATTAATGAATGTTCTCAAAAATGGCAATCACCAAGAAATTCATTAATACTATTTATGAATACACTCTAGAATTGAATCTTCATTTTCGAAAAAACAAAAATTGAATATGTTTTATGGAATTCATTAGACTGTGATCAAACGTATATTGGTCAAACAGCTAGAGCTTTTAATAGTGGCATAATTTCACACAGAAGCGATTGTAGTAGGAATTTATGTGCCTTATCAGAACTTAAAAATCATGATGATTACTGAGTTCTCCAAAACCAACACGAATTTTTCGAAAATAATTTTTCTAGGAAAGGTGTGTATTGATAACGAAGAAGATTCTTCGAATGGAGGTACCGACTTGAAACACCTAGTCAGATATATACTCATCTATCAAATTTCAAACGAAAAAATAACACCCTGTAATCAAAATTCAATTGGACAGTGTGCCTTGTGCAATGTTTCGGACAAGAAATTTGTTTTCGGTTTGTGATAGACAAGGATATTTTCTTCTGCTATTTTTACACAATCTCCCATAATGTCTTGAAAAAGAAAATGAAGGTTTTCGAAAGATCGCCAATTCAATAAAGACTTCTACTATATCAGGCCAACTCATTATATAACTGCAACTCCGAGGTCAATTTTCATTTCATGAGGTTGTCCGAATTAAGACGGTTTATATATATATATATATATATATATATATATATATATATATATATATATATATGTATATAGGCGGATAGGTTTCCGCGATCGGATAAGTGGTTACTTAAACTTCCAGTTGAGCCGCGACTGAAATCGTTATTTTGCAGACGTTTCGGCTCCTACTTTGGAGCCATTATCAAGACTTATCCGTGATTTGACGTCGGGGCTTAAGTCTCCTTAACCCTCAACTCTCAGCATAACAGTCCTCACTTTTTATGGTGGTCTGGACGGTATACGGTATGAACAGATATTTGTCTGACAGTTCTTGAAACGTCGAACAATTCGTAAGAAACCGAACGGATACAAACCACTTGAAGACCATCTTGCCTAAACAAAGGTCCGTAAAACCATCTATTTCTACATAACACCTGGACGGGCAGGTTGATCGTAATTGAATCTAGAGTTGAAGAAAAATTATAAATACCTGCATCTTTAGCAAACAGACAATTGAGGTCTTTGCTTCGTCTTGCTTATTTAGAAGAAAGAAAGAAGGAGAAGAAGAAAATTAATTCTTCATTTCAGCTCAGAACACTGCACATCTGTATAAAGAAAATACAATCAATGCGTAAATGACCATATCTAGTTTAACATCTACACTATTTCAAATATGTTGTCAACTATTTTTTGTTGGGAATCTAAGCTCTCATGTTTCTATAAAGAAATCGTGATTGTATACAATTGTGTTAGGTTAGCGCTTCGCTTCTGTATATAGTAATTAAGTATTCTGTGATTATACTGAATTTTTTTTGCTCGAAGAGAAATCCAATTAAATCAGTTGATTTGAAGTCATTAGATAGAATACAACCAATCAGAACAAAACTATACTGAAAAGATCCCATGGGCTTTTTTCACTTTATATTATGTTATTGCCATGGATTTATACAAATTGATTTATTTCGATTTTGACGTTTAAAATATTTGAAATACTATAATAATATCAATGAAATTATGGAATCAAATATGCCAAAAGTTACAGTTTACAGTCAAGAATTTGTACTTATGGAAAGCATTTATGAACTTTTGCGATGATCGAAACTATCATTATCATTTAGATAGAAATCGAGAGGAGGAAGAATTGGAGTCAATTTTAAAGGATTGCGCTGTGAACAGGAGAACAAAAGATGCCAGAGAGTTTACGGTCAAAACCATTTGGAACTTAGCAGGATGAATTGGTTTTTCTCTAGAATTTTATCAAAAATTAGCAAAAAATTTTCTATTCTTCTATCCGACTAACCCTTGAACATTGATGAATGCTCAAAAATTTTATAACAACTTTCTCAAGCTTGTTGCCCATAGCAACAAGCGTTCGAAATCTGTTATAAAATTTTCGAACCGTTATATTATCAATGTCCTTGGGTTATTACTAGTGAGAACAGCCTATGGGTAATCATCAATGTAATGTTGGTTCAATTGGTTATTTCTAAACACATGACTCGAAATAGACTAATTTGATAGGGCGATCGATGCTTTCACCAAAAAACAATCATTGTAATCATCTATTAATTTTCCAAACTATATTTCACATCAGGAATCCTTTGAAATAAATCATTTCTAATCAGATTATTAATACTTTCACAGAATTCAAGGAAATCATTCAGTCTCCTCATTCATTTTTATATTGAAACTTCCCTTTTCTTTCAATCAATTGCCTGCTTCAAAGGGCAGTTGTACGACTCAATCCTGCTTTCCATATTATTCCGCATGTCCAGAAGATGCCAATTCGATTGGCGAAACGCACCTCTAGTTCACCCCCAAATTTAGAAACCTGTGAAGGTTTTCCTGGAACTTGCAGTTTGTGAAGTGGGGTCCGAATCACTTTGGGTCCGTAACTGGAGTCAAAGAACCACGTGTGCAAGTGTTATCATCATTGTGTTCGGACATTTTTTTCGATTCCGAAAATTTCTAGAAAGTTTCTTCTTTAATTTTAATGAAATTCATATCGAATTCGGCATTAATAGTGCATTTCTGGTTTTTTATTACTCATCACACGTACACGAATTTTGTTACAAATTATTAAATTTTGCAAAACATTTACCTCTTAGACTCTTTTTTCTGATTTGTCAATTGTATTCGAAACCAAAATGATTGTCAAGCTACCAATTTCTAAGGAAAAAGTACACTATAGAATTAGAGCCACACATCATAAGCGTGGCACTTGGGAATATCTAGCATATTCTCAAATTAAAAGTAACATATTTTGATTTATGACAGGAAATACCACAAGCATAAAATTTTCTTTCATCTATTTCCAATGAGGAAAATTGAGAGCGAATACCAAAGTCATTAAAGAATCTGCTATATTTCAACTGATCTAATTTATATTGAACATTTATACAAATATTCCCTGCTTGAGAAATATTATGACTGATATATTTCATGATGATATAAAAAATGTGTTTCCAGATTGACGGAATGTTTTTAGTAGGACGTTCGGAGCATTTTCACATCAATTCTCTCGAGGTGAACCCCAATGTATAAAAAGAATCAATCATATCGATTTTGTGTATTTATTGTCGATAAGTTCGTCGATATGTTACCACATTTCATATGCTGTACTAATCAAAACGATGTGCCGATAGTGGTTAGCCAATATTCGTTATGCATGTCCATCATTCGATATATACTCATCTATCACATTTCAAACGAAAAAATATAACACCCTGTAATCAAAATTCAATTGGACAGTGTGCCTTGTGCAATGTTTCGGACAAGAAATTTGTTTTCGGTTTGTGATAGACAAGGATATTTTCTTCTGCTATTTTTACACAATCTCCCATAATGTCTTGAAAAAGAAAATGAAGGTTTTCGAAAGATCGCCAATTCAATAAAGACTTCTACTATATCAGGCCAACTCATTATATAACTGCAACTCCGAGGTCAATTTTCATTTCATGAGGTTGTCCGAATTTAGACGGTTTATATATATATATATATATATATTTATATATATATATATATATATTTATATATATATATATATATTTATATATATATATATATATATATATATATATATATATAGGCGGATAGGTTTCCGCGATCGGATAAGTGGTTACTTAAACTTCCAGTTGAGCCGCGACTGAAATCGTTATTTTGCAGACGTTTCGGCTCCTACTTTGGAGCCATTATCAAGACTTATCCGTGATTTGACGTCGGGGCTTAAGTCTCCTTAACCCTCAACTCTCAGCATAACAGTCCTCACTTTTTATGGTGGTCTGGACGGTATACGGTATGAACAGATATTTGTCTGACAGTTCTTGAAACGTCGAACAATTCGTAAGAAACCGAACGGATAAAAACCACTTGAAGACCATCTTGCCTAAACAAAGGTCCGTGAAACCATCTATTTCTACATAACAACTGGACGGGCAGGTTGATCGTAATTGAATCTAGAGTTGAAGAAAAATTATAAATACCTGCATCTTTAGCAAACAGACAATTGAGGTCTTTGCTTCGTCTTGCTTATTTAGAAGAAAGAAAGAAGGAGAAGAAGAAAATTAATTCTTCATTTCAGCTCAGAACACTGCACATCTGTATAAAGAAAATACAATCAATGCGTAAATGACCATATCTAGTTTAACATCTACACTATTTCAAATATGTTGTCAACTATTTTTTGTTGGGAATCTAAGCTCTCATGTTTCTATAAAGAAATCGTGATTGTATACAGATTTTTCAAAAATTTGTATGAATTATGAAGATAATTTGGGTCAGAATTTTGAAAGGGTAGAGCCTGTTGCATGTGCATTTTGCCTGTAACACATATGATTTAATGAACAGTTTTCTGAATTTACATCGATTTCCGAAATTGATACAGTTTGCAACAAGATACGTACATGTAGGGAAAACTCAGAATTAGAACCTTTTGAAGAGAAGGAATCCCCTCTGAATACGCCATTGATACCGGTTTGTTCAATATAAACAGACCATTCTAAAATCCCCAGAATCCATCCATTTTCCCACTCCGGCAACACCGGAGCTTCGATAGCACGCGAATCAAAAATATCAACCGCCAAACAATCCGGTTAGATTCATTTTTAACAACAACGTCGCGTGGTGGCCGTTCCCAATGTCGTACGACTCGCGAAATCCACGAAAAACATGTGAATGAATCGACGCCAGTGAACGAGTCGAAAGTTTGCATCTCGCGACCTCAGTGCCTCCTAGAATGATTTCGTTCACAGACATGGAAATAATCAACTTCACGGATATACACCTCGATAATTTCACCACAGTGTTTAGTATAAATGTCTCAGAAAACAGGTCGGAATCCGTTAACCTGTACCCCTTTGAAATAGTTCTACCCTTCACCATCATCTATGTCATCATCTTCATCATTGGAGTGATCGGAAATATCAGTACTTGCGTTGTCATCGCCAAAAACAAGCCAATGCAGACCGCTACTAACTACTACTTGTTTAGTTTAGCTTGCTCAGACATGCTCTTGCTACTATCTGGTTTGCCTCCTGAGATGTACAGGATCTGGTCCCCCGACCACTATATCTTCGGCCAAGCTACATGCATGATTCAAGGCTTGGCTGCTGAGACTTCAGCCAATGCTACAGTACTCACCATCACAGCTTTCACGGTGGAGAGATATGTAGCGATTTGCCACCCTTTCATAGCTCACACCTGGTCAAAACCCAGCAGGGCTGTTCGCATCATCATAGCTATCTGGGTCATATCTTTGGGACTGGCTATACCCCAAGCAATCCAGTTTGGAGTCATCGAGGAATTAGAGAATGGAGTCTTGGTCAGTCACTGCACGGTAACCAACAATTTTGTTGAGCATGCTTTCGAGATATCTACTTTCGTTATTTTTGTCGGTCCTATGAGTTTGATCACTGTCCTGTATGTTCTTATCGGGGTACAGCTGTGGAAATCGAAAAATATCGGCCCTGTCAGACCCAGGTCTACGTTGAGGAATGGTGAAGCTGAGGAATTTGGTAGGAAGAGCGTTAATACCAATAATGCAGCGCAGAAGAGAGTTGTCAACATGCTGAGTAAGTGATTCATCTTTCAGATAATCAATGATATAAAAATCATAACGTAGGACAAAAATTGTTCGGAAGAATTTCCTAGTTTCCAAGCGATAATTCGCGAAATATAACTATTCTGGATATTATTTACTTATCAATGCTTTCTTGTCCTATGATAGATATTCCTTTGATTTTTCAAATGTTTATATTTCTATACTAAGATTATTATTTTGTATCTATTTTATGAGATTTTTTTATACGTCTACGTAAGTCTAATTGAATTTTGTCGATTTTATTGTATAGAATTTAGTTTTAATTTTTACCAATATTTCTATATGCATTTAATTATATAGCATTAGGATTTCACAAAATGTGTACCATTCGTATAAAAATATAGAAATGATTGAACTAGATACAGCCGTTTATCTCCTACTGAGGAGACTTTTCCTATCAGAAAATTATAAATGGCGATGAATCTTGCTGAAATATGAAAAATCTAATAATATATATAATAATTCAGTCATGTTCATAAAGCTACACAAAGTGCTAGGATGAGAAAAAAAAATTGATTATTTGTGAATAAAAAAAATAAATAAAATAATTAGAGCAACCATCAGAATCTATCATCTGTTTGAGAAGGAATGTTATTCTCATGTGAAATTATAGCACGTTCTCTGAATCGAAATCTTCATTCATTCATTCAAAATGCCAGGATTTTCTCATGCTTTTATATGATTGGCGATTCAAAATCCAATTTGAGTATTAGAAATTAGATCCCAAACTTCCTCTTCCTAAGACTAATTATTAGCTGATAATTAGTCCCTATAGTTTTGAATTACATAAGGCCGTCGCAAGGACATTGAAAATTAGCGAAATGATTACATCATAGTTTTCGAGAGCACGTTATCTGGCATCAGCCTGACGCCATAGGCGGGGGGCTGTTGCCTAACATAAGGAAGTTGTGATCAACTTTCGGTCGATATTCGTTGAGATTTTTTTTCTGACAGGACAGTGACATATAAGAAATGAATTAAATTGATAAAATATCGAAGACTTTCTGTCAACATCATGACATAAGTGATGACTAACCGTGAAAATTTTTTGCTCAAGTAGGAATCCAATGAATTCAGTTAATTTCAAGTCATCTGATCGAACACAACCAATCAGAACAAAATTATACCACAGAAGAAGCGAATACAATGATATATTCGGTAGAAGCCATGCCTTCCCGAGATGCAACGTACTAAAATATTCCATTGCTTTTGCTCGTATGTCACCTGAAATTTCTCAGTGTATTTTCCTTTTGTTGGTATATATTGTCAGATTTCTCAGTGTACATGAAGGTGCCAAAGTTCGATCAGGTAAAATATTTTTGAGACAATTGTGTTAGGTTAGCGCTTCGCTTCTGTATATAGTAATTAAGTATTCTGTGATTGTACTGAATTTTTTTTGCTCGAAGAGAAATCCAATTAAATCAGTTGATTTGAAGTCATTAGATAGAATACAACCAATCAGAACAAAACTATACTGAAAAGATCCCATGGGCTTTTTTCACTTTATTATGTTATTGCCATGGATTTATACAAATTGATTTATTTCGATTTTGACGTTTAAAATATTTGAAATACTATAATAATATCAATGAAATTATGGAATCAAATATGCCAAAAGTTACAGTTTACAGTCAAGAATTTGTACTTATGGAAAACATTCATGAACTTTTGCGATGATCGAAACTATCATTATCATTTAGATAGAAATCGAGAGGAGGAAGAATTGGAGTCAATTTTAAAGGATTGCGCTGTGAACAGGAGAACAAAAGATGCCAGAGAGTTTACGGTCAAAACCATTTGGAACTTAGCAGGATGAATTGGTTTTTCTCTAGAATTTTATCAAAAATTAGCAAAAAATTTTCTATTCTTCTATCCGACTAACCCTTGAACATTGATGAATGCTCAAAAATTTTATAACAACTTTCTCAAGCTTGTTGCCCATAGCAACAAGCGTTCGAAATCTGTTATAAAATTTTCGAACCGTTATATTATCAATGTCCTTGGGTTATTACTAGTGAGAACAGCCTATGGGTAATCATCAATGTAATGTTGGTTCAATTGGTTATTTCTAAACACATGACTCGAAATAGACTAATTTGATAGGGCGATCGATGCTTTCACCAAAAAACAATCATTGTAATCATCTATTAATTTTCCAAACTATGTTTCACATCAGGAATCCTTTGAAATAAATCATTTCTAATCAGATTATTGATGCTTTCACAGAATTCAAGGAAATCATTCAGTCTCCTCATTCATTTTTATATTGAAACTTCCCTTTTCTTTCAATCATTTGCCTGCTTCAAAGGGCAGTTGTACGACTCAATCCTGCTTTCCATATTATTCCGCATGTCCAGAAGATGCCAATTCGATTGGCGAAACGCACCTCTAGTTCACCCCCAAATTTAGAAACCTGTGAAGGTTTTCCTGGAACTTGCAGTTTGTGAAGTGGGGTCCGAATCACTTTGGGTCCGTAACTGGAGTCAAAGAACCACGTGTGCAAGTGTTATCATCATTGTGTTCGGACATTTTTTTCGATTCCGAAAATTTCTAGAAAGTTTCTTCTTTAATTTTAATGAAATTCATATCGAATTCGGCATTAATAGTGCATTTCTGGTTTTTTATTACTCATCACACGTACACGAATTTTGTTAAAAATTATTAAATTTTGCAAAACATTTACCTCTTAGACTCTTTTTTTCTGATTTGTCAATTGTATTCGAAACCAAAATGATTGTCAAGCTACCAATTTCTAAGGAAAAAGTACACTATAGAATTAGAGCCACACATCATAAGCGTGGCACTTGGGAATATCTAGCATATTCTCAAATTAAAAGTAACATATTTTGATTTATGACAGGAAATACCACAAGCATAAAATTTTCTTTCATCTATTTCCAATGAGGAAAATTGAGAGCGAATGCCAAAGTCATTAAAGAATCTGCTATATTTCAACTGATCTAATTTATATTGAACATTTATACAAATATTCCCTGCTTGAGAAATATTATGACTGATATATTTCATGATGATATAAAAAATGTGCTTCCAGATTGACGGAATGTTTTTAGTAGGACGTTCGGAGCATTTTCACATCAATTCTCTCGAGGTGAACCCCAATGTATAAAAAGAATCAATCATATCGATTTTGTGTATTTATTGTCGATAAGTTCGTCGATATGTTACCACATTTCATATGTTGTACTAATCAAAACGATATACTTCAAATGTTCAAGGTACAAGAACGATTATACCCGATTCATATTATGTGTAGTAATCTTCTTTATCTAAAATCACCACTTTGTTACCTTTGTCCGCTTTTAAGGAAAAATAATCTTTCTTTCTCAATCTTTTGATAATTTTCTGCTTTCTCTTCGAAGAAATATGTGGCTCTTCACTCATATTCTAGGAACTTTATACGTAAAATCTGCTACATTGAAAAAAAAAACTTCAAAATTTTCATTTCAGACATTCATTGAGCTGAATATTGCTTCTTGTGGAGATTTCGTAATCAAGAGCTGCAAAAGAATGTGGTCAGCCTCTATTTGAGACTTGATGGTCATTGTCCTTTCAGAAAGGTCCAATCTACAAAAAACCTCAGAAGAAGTATTTCGTAGGATAGGAAATCTAAATATCAATTTTTTTCTTGGTTTCCATTAATGAAAAATATATTCAAAACATGTATATCAATAAATAAAATAGCCTGCACAATGCAAATTTCTCATAATCAAATGCAGACAGGCCAACACGAAAAAAAGAGACTATAGCATTAAAAAAAATGAGCTATTATATCAGTAGGTACATATTTGTCTCCATTTCTCTACATATCTGAGCTCTTTGTGCTGGGACACTTCAGATTCAACATATTTTTCAAACATTTACCCTGATTTCCGAATTTTTTTCTTCTTAGGCTAGTTACCGGGGGTCGTTCATAAAATACGTTCGCATACAAGGGGAGGGGAGGGGTCTGGCTGAGTGTGACAAGATGTGACAAGGGGGGACGGGGGGGTATACGCAACGTGACTTCTGCTATTTATTATTATTTGACATGAGCGCTAGCCAGCGTGACCACTTTTGGTAGAAATCTACTTTTTTAGTAGATTTCTGACAAAAATTGAAACATTTTGGTATGAAAGAAATCTTCAGTAGATTTTGATAGAATTTTTTTAATGTTTCATTGTGTTATTGAGCTATGAATCTTCTGATTATGTAAAATATGTATATTATTTGTGGCCATCCATATTGAAATTGTTTATAAATATCTTGAAACCAAAGGCCAACCAACACATAAATTATTTAAATTTGTAAAACAAAAAAATTCCGCCCTCTAGGGTGTTTTCTATTAGATGCTAAAAAACGATGTGTATCGGCCAACAGATATTGTATCAGTTTTCCGTAAATGGTTTAGTAGATTCGAACTCATGATATAGTAGATTCGAGCAGAAAAAAGTGGTCACACTGAAAATGACGATGAAGTGGACGGTAGTTTTGAAGATGAAGAAGAAGATGGTGCAATACCAATTGCAGATATTTCGGCCCATTTAGAAAATCCTTGGACTTCTGAATAATAGAAATATTATTTATTATTTATATGTTCGTTATGAAAGATATTTATTAATATGTTTAAATTTTATTATAATAACCAAATAAACATTTTTAATTTTCAGAATTTGTGTACTATCATTTAGAATTTATCATACTCAGCAGGGGGGTATTAGTTTTTGCGACGAAATATTTCTAGGGGGGTTCACAAAAAGTGTGACACAGCGTGACATTGGGGGGGGGGAGGGGGTCAAAAAAGCTGATTTTAGTGTGACGTATTTTATGAACGGTCCCCGACACCATTCGATTGTTCAAGAAAAATCTTTAATGATGATTCTGATGTGATTATTGAGATAGAAGATTTGTGTGGAAGCATCCGCTTCCGGTATCAAAATACTGAGTAGACGCTTGACTATATAGATAAATAAATCAGTAATTACAGTTTGAATGCCATATTTTTATGGTGGATAAATTTTTTTTTCGTTTTTTTTTTGGGTTCTTAACCTACCACAATCTGGAAAAATAAGAATTAATATTGGAATCTGTATCTACAAGTGAAGGACAGATTTTCAATCTACCCCAATAAGTTCCTGAAATAATTCAAAAATAGTTCCCACTGAATGGAACACGTTCGATTAGTCAGTAACTTTTTGTATATCTCAAATTTGCAAATCAAAAAATCAAGAACTACCATTTATCAAAATATTTATCGTTGACGTTTCGGAAATCAATATTGCTTCCTATTTTCTCAGATTGTGGTAGGTTAAGAACCCAAAAAAACTAGAAAAAATCATTATGTACATTCTATTACCGCCAGTACCCTCGGTCATAAACCATATAAAAAATGATTGATACACTCTGAACTTAGCTGGATGTCAAGGACTGGGTCGGGGTAATCGTTTGTTGGCAGTATTATTATGCAAATATATTCAGAGAGTCGCTTGGAAAGGCAAAATGCTGATTTGATTAACGGCCAGTATATTATAGATTGACTTCACCTTGTTTTCCTGAAATAACTCAGATTTTCAGGTTTTGATTATTGATTTCTCAATGGAAATAATCGTGAGTCTGATAAAGCTGCTCGATATCGTGAACAACGATCGTTCAGTTGACACTTTCCTTCTGGAAAAAATAATATGTTCATTTACTGAGGATAATATCCCTAGACCACCAAATTCAATCGATCGAAACGTGTGCACACCCATCGTTTTGAAAATCTCACTCACCAAATTACTTGATGAAACTTACGTGAGGGGGCATTACTTTCAGTATTTTTTGATGAAAAAATCAATTGTGTTTTTTATATGAAATATAATAACTAGTTTGATAGGACTTTTAATTCTTAGCCGTTCCTTAGTCATTAGCATTCAAAGTTGGCTATTTTGATAATTGTTTCTCTCATCTCCGGTCTCGACTTTTTAATTTATTCCAGAGCCGTAAGTATCATGAGGGTTTGTTGAAGGTTTAATGGAAAATAATTCAAGTGAATTTTGATTCAAATTTTCATTGAAACTATTATTTTTCGTCAGCTTGAAAACTATCGAAATTTAAACAGAACTGATTATGTCTGGCTAGTCCAATTCTCAAAAATGAAGGAGCGTTAGATAGATAAAAGAAAAATCTATCAAATGATCGGAACAGGGAGACAAGACTACCTTTTCTTAGGTAGTTGATATATAGTTCGGGTCGATAGTTGAGAATTGAGGTGGGGGCTGTATACATTGTCAAGCGTTTACTCCAAAGCTAAATCATAAAAATTATGTCTGCACAAATTGCAAAAATAATATACAGCCAAAGGAATATAATTTCATTCATCACCTCGAGTACAATTATTGAAAAAATTGCAGTTCCAATTAATATTGGAGTAGGATGAGACAACGCATACTCATAATTTGAAAATTTCTGGTATAGATAACTCGAAAACAGAACAAGCTGTCGAAGATACGAAGTCACTATTGTAGTTTGGCTGGTCAATGCATATGGGGGTTGATTGGTTAGATTCCGGTATTGATAGAGATATATCTGTAAGTTCTTATACGTTGTACACAGATAATGTCCCAAAAGGACTATTTTCAAACAATATTATGTTTCTAAATGTTACACATAATAGTAGAGTATGTGTACATACATATTCTATTTCTCTTTTTTTTTTGATATCAACAGAAATGAATATTTATCATTTATCTATTTGCATGTTCGAAGGATTATCGAATTGGATCTTTCCCAATTCGAATATTTTGGCTCAGCTGCTGTTCCATGACAACACACATTTTAGCGACCTGGTGAGTGAGTATGACTTGAACGTCAAATCTTGTTTTTGATCGCATGTGTTGTTTTATGAATAGAAGTAAATGGGGGTGTTAAAAATTTTATAGTTAGACCAAACAAACTTTTTCAAATAACATTCGTATGAGGATTCATGATAATTTTGGGATTATATAACCTGAACAATAAAATATTGATCGAAAATGGAAAGCCATTATTGCAAATGGATTCAATGGAAACCATTTGAAAAATATGTAAATGTATTATTCTGATGATGTAATATCTGCACGGGATAACATAAAAATATATCAATTGAATCACCATATATTCTCAAAAAATCACAATGAACTTCAAACATTGAATTTATATATTATTTTGTGATAAACATTTTTTATCGTGGTAACATCAACTTTTTCTTTTCGTTTCCGGCGATTGGGCCTTAGAAGTTGTGAGTGCAAGGGGAGGAGTTAAACGAACAAGTCTATGGAAGGAGATATAGATTGTACTTGCCTCTTACCATTTTCGATAGCTTCTGCTTTTGTAACCTCATTAGTCAACATTATTAAAATATAACGTGGTGTAATTTTGACCAAGTACAATATCGAATACTCTAACAGACCCGGTGGCACTGTGGGCTTCCTTACAGTTGGGATAGAAAATACGATATCAGTGAGACGCCCCAGAGCACTTCGGCACCCATAATAATCAGACGACCTTTACTTGCACAAGGCTCTGTTTTCTGGGCGTACTACTTCCTGGTACAGATTTCGCCATCTCCATTGAAAAATACGACACATGGTCTGAGGAAAACGACGTGATTCGGTAAGATCACCTCTGTATGATTATGGACTTCAAAGATATTGAGATATTTTAATACACGTTTTGATCGATTTCTCTTTTTTTTTTTCGTACAGCACCCACATTGGGCGCACCAATGCATTTGAATTTCCAGCTTGAAGAAAATTATCCGCAATATTTGACATGGACCAAAAAATGTCACCCATTCTAGTGATTCTCGTTCAGCTCCCACAAAGTTTGTACCAATTTTTGGTCCAGATTTCTTGCGTCTGTACTCCTCTTCAAATGTGTGTCTTATTGGCATGATCGTGATGAATCCCTACAATTTTTATACCTACACTTTTTTTCGTAAGTCTAACGGGTGGGGGTTGGAGCGGAGAAAACGTGACTATTTTTCCAAAAAATCGTGCAAGTCCTCGTTTTTCTCATTTTCTCTACCTTATATTGTAAATTACATAAATAGCTAACCCCAATAAAACAGTATAATTCATTTTTCCAAATTTACCGTAAAACGATTGAGTAATACGTTTTTTTGTAACTCGCATACACTTCAAATTTGTATACAAAATTTTTGTCTCGGAATCAACCATTAAGGAGGTAAATCGAAAATTTTTCGTACTTTCAATCCAAGATGGAGGATCGCTCGCACCGACCCCCTCCCCCCCGAGGTCGAAAACTTGTTTGTTTATAAGTTGTCGATATGGCTAAACCCAATAACATATCCCAAGATCAGAATTTTTCCACCTTTTTTGCTCTCCATTGACTGGAGTTGATGGATAGTCGAGTGAATAGTACTCCATACCTCTTCCATTCCTCCATACTACTGAAAGAGACATAGATAAAAAAAACTATTCTCTGCAGGTGAACGGAAATACAAGAGACCCCAATCTTGCGGGTGGTAATAAACCCACTTACTTTATACACAGTGGAAACATGAATCTCGTCTCAACTGCTGAATGCATGTGAAGGATCCAAAATTTCAATTGCAGATTGTTGATAACACCTATAAGCTCAGCTTTCTGATGGGAATGGTCCACCAACAAAGTTATATTCATGATTGGGGTCCAACATGAGATCAGAATAAGAATTACAGTCGAAATCAATTTGTGGTGACTTCAAGAATCTTCTGTTTACTGGAACTATTCCACCAAGATCCAGCAAAACGGAAACTCCATGCAGATGGCTGGATTAGTACAGTCTGCTATCTTTGCACAGAATGTTCACTTCCTCGAAACATTCTTCTTGACTATATTGGATTCACAACTTTGCTGATTCTTCCAGCAATTCATCCGCCAGTAGGTACTTGTGTTTCTGGTCTCCTGATTATTTTTGGTACCTATTTTCGCAATGCAAAACCTATGCCGTCGATCGGATCAATGTTGACCATCTACATAATCTGCTTCTATCAGGCGATAGAAATAATACCTTGGTGGGTGAAATAGTTAACACCGACTTCTGTATGGCTGACGAACGCAGGGCGGCACTTGAGCCTGGGAAAACTTTCGTCAGCGTTCCGCACTGCCGACGTCACTAGATCAAGGTGCACCCGCATCATACAGCTTCGAAAGAGATGAGACGTACACTCGTGTACAGGGATTCTCAAAATGAAAGTGCTGAAGAAAAAACATGGCAACAATGAACAGGGTGTTGAATCATTAGAAAAAAACATGGTTGCAATATAACGGGGTATAAGGTGGTGTCTCAGAATACAGAAATAAAGAAAAAAGCATAGCAGCACTGTGAAAGAACATGTTAGCTAAATGAGGGGGGGAGGAGGTAAATAGGGTGAGGTTGCGACTGCGCAGATATTCGGGGGTGTTGTTGCTGTGACAAATCCTCGATTTGGGCCTCGTTTTAGGCCTCGATTTCGGGCGTTGATTTGTAGTTGGGTAATATTTGAAGAGAACTTGCAAAAAAGCACAAGGGTATTTCATATCGTTGATATATTTTCACGTTTCATTGAATAATACTCACTTCCGGTCCGAGTTGGACAAATTCACTATTTTCGTGAATTGAACCCACAATTCACGCGAGAAAATAAAATTGAAATCATGAATCGAAAAATCGTACGAAAATGAATTAAAGCCACACGCTAGCTTGTGAATTGTTACTTTATTCAATCCACAATTCATTTTGCTAGTTTCGAAACGAATTATCAATCGGTTTCCTTGCCACAGTTCAGAATGGGTTTTTTTTGTTGATCAGATGACGTTCTCACCTCTTCATGCAGAAATGGAAGGAAATATATGTGTGTAGTAAGCTTAAACCTTTTTTGAAGATAATATTTTTGATGAAAAATATGCCTTCTTCAAATACTCCGCAGATAAGGAATGGTGATATCTATGGAAAATATATAATATTATATTGGCATATTCGTAGAAAAAATTGCACAATGATTTTTTGGCAATCTGTCTCGTCGATGATACTCAAATCATGAACTCACTATCTTCTTTGTAAATGAGAAAAATTGGCGACTGACCCCTTTTCTATCGCAAATTTTATCACCATTGCTCTCCTGATATATATTCAATCGTCTTTTCCTTGATATTTTCATCACAGCTGGTTGATGAGACTGGTAAATTTTTCCCACCTCTTCGTTCGGATCTTGAAAACCTCCCGAAACTGTTTCTTCTCAGGGGATCTTTCAATAATCAGACTCAGAACCTTCAAATATCTGAAGTGAAAACTAATTCGCATCTCTTCTCTCTTGGTTCACAAAATGTTCTCGGAACAGCACACTGTTTTTTTGTTATATTTACTTGAAGATTTCAAATAAATTCATGATCGTTATATCTGGAATCTCCAAAAAGTTTTGATTTTTCAATTAGTTTAAATACGCCACTATTTATTGAACATATAGGTACCTACTAAAAATTCATAATAGACAACAATGTTACTTTCTATATACCAGTGAAAAAAAAAAGACTGGAATCAACGGACTGAACAACGTTTATTTCCGTTATTTTAACTATACTTTTTTCAAATACAAATCTTGCAAATTATATTGACAGATCATTAATTTTCGTTGTTGATAATATCTAATTGTCATCTGTCTTTAATTACAAGGAGTTTTATATTACGGGAGTCAAGTGCGTTATGTTCTATAATGACTCTGTTGAAAAGATTCCGTTTTATTCGAAAAGTTATAGTCTTCTATAGATATGTATAAAGAAACCGCGTTTTCCAAAACTTGACGAAAAATTTATATACTGTTCTTAAAAATTGGTGGAATGTTAACACGGGTATAACCAAACTATTCATAACTTTTCTTCAACAAGTTCTTACTGCAAGAATCATATGAACAAATTTGTTCGATTTCCCGCCGGGCCACTGTGCTGGGGTGCAAAGGTAAGGCCTCGTTGATCCATTGCTCGCACAAGTTTTGACTTCCGAGAATTGACTTTCGTCAGCTGGTTAAAGGAACGAATAATTTTAGAACAATTTCTACAACAATTCACGATCCTGAAATTTCTAAATATACGCATGCTGTAGCAAGGGGATATTTGTGAACGAAAACTTGCTTCCTAAAATGTTATCGGCTCGTTTAGGGAGTACAAAACAACAAGAAGCAACTGTGCTTAAGAGAATGGCTTGTGAATTCGCCTTATGGGAATTCGACGTAGTGATACGTCCCGCATGCATCGAGAAGCCTGGTGTCATGCATATTATGTTTAATCAGTTTCAGATTGCTTTTACCAATTTTGTGGTCATCATCTAGAGAATGTTGTGGGACACTGGATTTTTCTACCCTACCATATCGCATGTGTGCAAAGTTATCTTTGGCGCGGATTTTAACACCTCGACGGCTCTGGCTAATGTATTAATTGTTGCAATTTTGACAACTGATTTCGTAAATTCCTGACTTTTTTGTGATTTTTGATTTATCTTTCAGTTTACCAAGGAGCTGTTGTAATTTATAAGAAGTTTCATATGCAACTTTCATATTTACTTTGTCGAATATTTGTTCAAGTTCTCTAGTGTATTGCGGTTCATACGGAATAACTATGAACTTTTTACTACTCTCATCTTTTCAAAAGTCGAAGATTCACTTCAGCAACGTACTTAATCACTCTCTTTTCATTGACGTACTTATCTTTCTTCAAAGGAAAAGTTATTAACCTACAAACAAGAACTTGAAGTGCTGCCATTTCATGTTGTGGATAATGATTCGAGTCGTTAGGTATGTACCTGAGGTGCTCGTTTCTTTCCTATAAATATGAATATCCATTTTTATCTGTTCGTTCCTGATGACCAAACATCTAAAAATGGCAACTGTTGTTTTCTTCTACGTCGTTCGTGAATTTTTTATTGACACTTTATTTCATTGTCACAACAATAATCAGTCCGTAAGATTTCCGAACGAAATCCTCATTCACACGTACTTTTGGCCTACCTGGTATTACACAAACTCAGCTTTTGTATTGTCAGTTCACTATCTCTGCGCTACCAAAAATCTGGTATCGTATAGCAGGAATAGATGGCATACATGACATTCGTCGATTTCGAAGGTGATTAGAAAAAAGTGATTTGGTGTGAATTTTCTTTGGCAGTCCGAGTAGTTGACACTATTATCTGAAATATTATTTCAGCCAATCTTGGGATTAAATCATCTTTCGAACAATTAATTCAGGCCAGTTTCAAATTTACCTACACAGTAGGTTTCAGCTGGCACTTGCCAGAAACTATTCCTCTGGCTAATACCAGGAAGGGCATTCAATTATATCCGACCAGTGCCAGTGCAGGTTTCCTCATAGAAGAAAATCCTGCATTTGCTTTTGGCGATACAAATGAAAGAATTGATTTTCAATTATAGGGACGGACACACTTGCAGACCGGTTTCGGGCTATTTGGCCACTCGTCAGTACAAGGCAGTGCCAGAAGCAAATCCAGAATTCTCTTCTGTGAAGAAACCTGCACTGGCGGCGGTTTGATATATTTCAATGCCCTTCGAGATATTAGCCAGGGGAGTAGTTGTTGTCTGACAGGTGCCAGCCACAACCTACTGTGTAGGTAAATTTGAGACTGGCCTGAACGAATTGTTTCGAAAGATGATTTGATTTAACGAGAGTCTTCAAGTATGCCCACCGATTATGTCGAATGTTTTTACATTTTCCTCGCAGGAGAATAGGTGAATTCTGTTTGTTTTTGGAATACCCCGTCTATGGGTAGATGTCGCAATGATTTCGTGTTGTTCGCATCAGCTTTGGTCAGGGCTTGACACTATGAAGGTTTTTGATTTTTAATTATGGAAAGTCATCTACTTTATGTTGATGATGGCACTGCCTTGTACTGGCCAAATAGCCCGAAACCGGTCTGAAAGTGTGTCCGTCCCTATAATTGAAAATCAATTCCTACATTTGTATCGCCAAAAGCAAATGCAGGATTCTCTTCTGTGAAGAAACCTGCACTGGCACTGGTCGGATATAATTCAATGCCCTTCGTGGTATTA